>CM038142.1:475117422-475366629 GCA_021437245.1 Aegilops speltoides
ATATGCGGGGGCGTTTGTCAGTCCAAACAGCATTCTTGTTGAGCGCCTTCGATTCAATAAATACACTAATCATGCATGCAAATGTATACGATCAAGATCGAGGACTCACGGAAGATATCACAACACAACTCTAAAACATAAATAAGTCATACAAGCATCATAATACAAGCCGGGGGCCTCGAGGGCTCGAATACAAGTGCTCGATCATAGGCGAGTCGCCGGAAGCAACAATATCTGAGTACGGACATAAGTTAAACAAGTTTGCCTTAAGAAGGCTAGCACAAACGGGATACATATCGAAGAGGCGCGGGCCTCCTGCAGGATCCTCCTAAACTACTCACGGTCGTCGTCGTGACACCGCACGTAGTAGTAGGCACCTCTAGTGTAGTAGTCGTCATCGACGGTGGTGTCTGGCTCCTGGGCTCTAGCATCTGGTTGCGACAACCAGAAAGAAAGGAAAGGGGGAAAAAGGGGGGAGAAAGCAACCGTGAGTACTCATCCAAAGTACTCGCAAGAAAGGATCTACACTACATATGCATGGGTATATGTGTAAAGGGCCATATCGGTGGGTGAGCTGCAGAATGCCGAATAAGAGGGGATAGCTAATCTGTCGAAGACTACGCTCAGCGACCTCCGTCTTGCAGCATGTAGAAGAGAGTAGGTGAAGTCCTCCAAGTAGCATCTCCAAGTAGCATCTCCGGTAGCATCGCATAGCATAATCCTACCGGTAATCCTCTCCTCGTCAGCCTGTTAGAGAGCGATCACGGGTTGTATCTCGCACTTGGAAGGGTGTGTTTTATTAAGTATCCGGTTCTAGTTGTCATAAGGTCAAGGTACAACTCCGGTCGTCCTTTACCGAGGGACACGGCTATTCGAATAGATAAACTTCCTGGGTGCACCACATAACCCAACACGCTTGATCCCATTTGGCGGACACACTTTTCGGGTCATGCCCGCCTCGGAAGATCAACACGCCGCAGCCCCACCTAGGCACAACAGAGAGGTCAACACGTCGGTCTAAATCCTATGCGCGCGCAGTGCGGGCCCATCGCCCATTGCACACACCTGCACGTTATGCGTCTGTGACGGTGAGCGGACCTAGCAACCTCCATTACAAAGGAAGTTGCGTTAACGCAGTCCAACCGGTAGCGCGCCGCTCGTCGCCGACGTCAAGAAGGCTTCGGTGATACCACGACGTCGGGATACCCATAACTACTCCGTGTAGATGGTTAGTGCGTATAGACCAAATGGCGGACTCAGATCAAATACCAAGATCTCGTTAAGCGTGTTAAGTATCCGCGAACGCCGAGCAGGCCAGCCCACTGTCTCCTAGGTGGTCTCAACCTGCCTGTCGCTCCACCACAAAGTAACGATCGGGGCCGTCGGGAACCAGGCCCACCTCTACCGGGATGGAGCCACTGTCCTTTCAGCCCCTCATCGAGAATCACTTGCGGGTACTCCTCGGTGACGACTTTAGTCACCATCTGTATAGTATGTATGTATGTATAGTATATACCCGTGATCACCTCCCAAGTGATCACGGCCCAATAGTATAGCAAGGCAGACTGACAAGAATGTAGGGCCAATGATGATAAACTAGCATCCTATACTAAGCATTTAGGACTGCAAGTAAGGTATCAACAGATGTAGCAACAATGTTAGGCTATGCATCAGAATAGGATTAACGGAAAGCAGTAACATGCTACACTACTCTAATGCAAGCAGTATAGAGGAGAATAGGCGATATCTGGTGATCAAGGGGGGGGGGGCTTGCCTGGTTGCTCTGGCAAGAGAGAGGGGTCGTCAACTCCGTAGTCGTACTGGGCAGCAGCAGCGTTGGTCTCGTAGTCTACCGGAGAGAAGAGGGGGAAGAAACAGTAAATACATAGCAAGCAAGTGCATAACAGGACAACAAGTAGAGCTAGACGTGTTTTATCGCGGTATGAGGTGATACCGGTGAAGGGGGGAAACATGCGGGAAAGTATCCCCGGTGTTTCGTGTTTTCGGACCGGTGAACCGGAGGTGAAATGTTGCAGGTTCACTATTCTAGGGACGCGTGGCAGATGAACGGGCTGCGTATCTGGATTCGTCTCGTCGTTCTGAGCAACTTTCATATACAAAGTTTTTTCCATCCGGGCTACGGTTTATTTTATATTAATTTTAAAAGAATTAATCATTTTTAGAATTTATTTAATTATTTAATTCTAACATTATCCAGAATAGTGTATGCTGACGTCGTCACGATGTCGAGATAGCGTCGCGATCAACAGAGGTGTTGATGGCCAACCGACGTGTGGGTCGATGGGACCCACATCATACACTATTAGGTTAATTAGGGTTTAGATTAAACTAATTACTGTTTAGATAAACTAACAGGTTAATTAGATTAATTAAATAGGATTAATTGACTTAATTAATTTAATTAATTAATTAATTAACTAATTAAATTTATTTTTATTACTTTTTTTTAAAACGTTCTGGGGCGCTGGGGCCCATTTGTCATAGGCTAGAGGCCTTAGCGGGCGGGCAAGCAGGCGCAGGCGCGTCTTGATTCTGGCGCGCCAGACCGGGCATAACCGATCGGGGCCACGGCGAGGGGGGCGTTCGGCGGCGGCATCGGCGAAGGCCACGACATAGCAAAAGGGAGGAGGAGGGCACGGCACGGCGCTGGCGTGGCGAACCCGCATGGCGTCGGGAGCCCGCCCAGAGGTTGAGGCCGCGGTGGCGCCGATCAGGTGCCGGACCAGGCGGTGCGGGCGTCATCATGGGCAGAGGCCGAGCGGCGGAGGGCGCAACGGGGCGCGGAGACGAAGTAGGGACGGTCGGGACCGTGGAGGACGCTGGCGGTGGCCGACAGAGTGTAGCGGGCGCGCGTGGGCATGGGAGCAGAGCTCCAAGCGCGGCGGCGCTACGGACGGGAGCGACGAGCTGCGCGGGGGAAAGAGGCGGGGTGAGGAGGCGGGGCGCGGCCCTAGGTGGCCGCGGTCCAGGCAGGGCACGAGTGAACTCGGCTGTGGGTGCGGTGAGCCCAGCCTGGGGACGCGGCACGGCCAGTCGCGTCACGGGTCGCGTGTGTGCGAGCGAGAAGCGGCACGGGCGGCGAAATGTCGATGTGACGCGACGGCGGATCCGCCAGAAAGAAGAGGGTAAGGAAGGGGGCTCACATAGCCTCAGATGTGCTATAGCGGGCTCGGGCAGCGCCGGAGCTCGGGCCGGCGGTGGTCGACGACGAGACAGCAGCGTCGGGCGATGGCGCACGACGGAGGCAGCTGGTCTTCGGGAAGGGCATCTGGTGCGCGATGTGGCGCAGGAGGTTGGCGCGGTCACCGGTGGGAGGTAGGAGGCGCGCTAGGCGGGGTGGGGTGCTGCCCTGCGCGAGCACGGTTGTGCGGCGGCGCGTGTGGAGCGAGGGGATCGGGCTCGATCCAGATCCAACGATGGTGGGGGGGAGAACAAGAGAGAGACGTGGGGGAGTGGGGCGGTTACGGGCTAGGGTTTCCCGTCGGTGGGGGGTTATGGGGAGTGAGGGCCCGGTTGGGCCGGCCGGCTGGGCCAGGTGTGTCGGCCAGCTGGGCCGTCTGGCCCAGTTGGCCAGGGGGGCTTTTCCCTTCTTTCTTTTGTTTTGTTTTCTCTTAGTTTGTTTTTCTATTTTCATTTTATTTTAAATCATTTAGGCATTTTATAAAAATGTGTTTGCCTTATTATAATTACCCTTGTAATACCCGGCACCCACCGAACATTTTTGTTTCAACTTTTGAAAACTTTTATTGTTGACATTAATTTGAGTTTGAATTTTGAAGCGGTTTCGAATTAACCCGAGATTAACTACAGTGACAGAGGTGACGTGGCACCATTAACGTGAGATTACGGTAGCATGATTATCCGGGCGTCACAACTATAAACTCATATAACCCGTATCTTGAGGTAAATGCTGTCTTGGGAATATCCTCTGTCCGTACCTTTAATTGATGATATCCCGACCTCAAATCAATTTTCGAGAATACTTTGGCTTGTGCGAGCTGGTCAAATAAGTCAATTATCCTTGGCATAGGATACTTGTTTTTGATGGTGACCATGTTGAGCGCTCGATAGTCTATACACAATCTTAGTGTCCCATCCTTTTTCTTGGCAAATAATACTGGTGAACACCAAGATGAGGAGCTAGCTCGAATAAAGCCTTTATCCAGTAATTCCTTTATTTGCTTATTTAATTCTACCAACTCGGAGGGTGCCATTCTATAGGGCTTCTTGTAAATGGGCGTGGTTCCAGGTGCTAGCTCAATGATGAATTCAATTTCCCGGTCTGGCGGCATGCCTGGTAGTTCCTCGGGGAATACGTCGGGAAACTCACATACCACTGGAACATTGCTTAACTCTGAGGTGTCGACCTTGTTCAACCTTGGTTGCCGTGATATCTGTCTTTCCTGAGCTGAAATCTTTATTGTCTTCCCATGATGATGGGTGAGAATCACAGTCCGATTGAAGCAGTCAATAAATCCTTTGTTGGTGGTTAACCAGTCCATCCCTAGGATAATATCTAGTCCTTTATTTTCCAATACGATGAGGTTTGCATGAAACTTTAGTCCTTCAAGATCAATAACCACACCTTGGCAGTAATCCTGAGTAACTTGCTTACTCCCAGGGGACTTGATGATCATGGATTTTTCCAAGGGGAGCATCGAAAAATTATTTTGCAAAGCAAATCTCTTTGAAATGAACGAGTGAGAAGCTCCAGAATCAAACAAAACCGTGGCAGGTATTGTGTTGACAGGGAATGTACTAAGTACAATATCCGGGGCATTCTGTGCTTCCTCTCTGGTCACGTGGTTCAGGTGACCCTTCTTGTGGTTATTATTGAGGTTGAAATAGTTTCGCTTGGGTGTTGAATTATTGCCACCGTTGTTCGGCCTTGGGGTTGAGTTCCTTGGCTTGGGACATTGCTTGGCATAGTGTCCTTCTTCTCCACAAGCGTAGCAAGTAACGCCTGGGCGGTATGTGAACTCCTTGTCCCTTGCATGGAAATTCTTAATTGTACGTGAGACATTGGTCGTGGGTTTGGGTGCCCCACCTTTCTGAAAATCAGCCTTGCTTCGTTGGTTGCGAGCAAGTGTAGTCTGGTCCCTTTTGTGCTTGCGAAAATCCTCCAAGCTGCGTCGCTCATTTTCCAAGGTAATAGCCTTATCCACCAGTGTTTTGAAGTCTGGGAAGGTGTGTACGACCAGCTGGCATTTAAGCGCTGGTGCCAGACCATCCAAGAATTTTTCCATCTTGTTTTCCGTCATACGTTCTTCGTTGGCGTAGCGAGACAATAGTGTAAACTGACTGTTGTATTCAGTCACCGTCTTGGTCCTTTGCTTGAGGTCATCAAACTCCCTCTTCTTGAGTTTCATAATATACGGGATATCGCCTACTTAAAACCTTCCTTGAATTCTTCCCAGGTTATATCATTTTCATTGGGGTGCATGTGTAGGAAATTCTCCCACCATGATGCAGCCGCTCCAGTGAGATAGTGAGGTGCATATAGTACTTTCTCACGATCTGAGCACTGTGCAATAATTAACTTTCTCTCCATGTCTCGAAGCCAGTCATCGGCCTCCAGAGGTTTGTTAGTATGAGAAAATGTTGGGGGACGCGTCTTTTGTAGTTCTGATAATTTGGATTGCTGTTGATACGGACCACGGTGATTTCCCATATTGATGAGTTGGTTCATCATTTCTTGGTGTTGTTGCTGACTCTGTTCATAAAGGCGGCATACTTGAGAAAATGCGGCATCACTGCCCTGCTGACTTGATTGTCCCTGTGTGAAGTTGTTGCTTGTCTGCGTACCATGATTCTCTTCTGGCAGACTTGGCATGGAGCGAGTCCAAGGACGATGCATTTTCCACTCTGGGGTAAATTTTTTGTAAAAATTTGTAAGAAAAGCAGCGAGACAAAAATAATTTTTTTGCAAAACAAAGAATTAAGAACTCCAATATTTTTCAAGGAAATACTCGATTGTGCACGGAGAAGGACTGCTTAGTACATATCTTACACGCAAGCATAATTATACAATACATCACTCGGATGTGCGTACACAATCCTGACATATTATTTAGGCTAGTGCACTTCTCCAGTTCCTACATGATGCGCATACAGACTACTTCTCACAACCTATGTACATATAAACATATCATACATGCTGACACTCTGCACGGCATGCTGGGCGCACTTAGTCGGAGATGGACTTCCCTTGGCCTGCCAAGGGTAAGACCCAGTGGGGTTGGAGACTCAACCTCCTCCTCAATAATGGGCTCCAGACGTGAAGCACTGAGCTGTGGAGCTGGAACGGGTGCGGTAGGTGGTGTAGCTCTGACTGGGGTAGGAGCGATGACTTGGTCAAATTCTTCAGGAGTAGGTAGGCGGCGAGCAGTGGCGAATGTGGCAGGTGTGTGAGATGCCGAGGACGAGACGTATGTAAGTGGTGGAGCTGTGTGGAGAAGCTCCCTCCTGTTGGCGGAACAGCTGTGCACGACAGACATGCGAGCAGCCATGAGATCGTCCATAAGGTTATCATAAGCGGCCTCAAGCGCCTTGAGATAGTCAACCAGCATCTCAATGGCCTCATCCCTTTCTCCTCTAGGGCAAGCAAATGCGTAGTGATAGGTGTATGGCACGTGGCAGGGGAGGTAGCGGTAGCGACGAGTCTTCATTGAAGGAAGGATATCCCGAAGACGAGCTATCGCCTCACGGGCAGCCATCTGCATAGCATGCTTCTCCGTAGGCATGGCTCTTCATACAAACCGGAAGCGGCGAAACTCAATACGCCCTCCCTTGAATTGCACCGCGGCCTGGTGCATGGACAGACTGTCATTGATCTTGTGCTGGTAGAGTGTGAACTCTGGACGAGTCGATGGCCCGATCAGGATTTTGACGATGGTGGTGAGGAGCTTGACGAACCCCTCAGGCACATTGGCAAACACCTGCATTCACAGTCGTTGCCAGCCATCTACAAAAATAGGCAAAAATTCTGAATGGTCAGATCATAAATTTATGCTGACTGTCAGAAAATGACTACATTTGCAAAATATTAAAATAGAACAAATTACGCTAATAACCGATTAGCGATCGCACCTAGTGGCTTCCTACAGTCAGCCTGGCTCTGGTACCAAGTTTGTCACGACCGGTTTTTCAATAAAAAGCTTATTGAACAACCGACCTTTATGTAGACCAGTATAGGAAAATCCTCCTTACTGGTAGACAAATCTTTGATACAGAAATCCAGTAGCATTAGATATTATACAGGGTTGAGCTGAGGTTGCTCAACAATTTATTACAAGCACGCCAATATTTTACATAAGGGCGGATATAACACAAGGGTAGGGTAGCATACTACTGGCTCGATATAAAGGTGGTGGTGGATATGTCACAGTGGAGTGGGTAACAAGACTCCTAGTCTTGCAGCTCATCAAGCGCCGAGGTGAGGCTTGATGAATTTATTCGGGTAGCAGAAGCGGATCTAATACAAGTGACCAAATCCAGGATCACACGGGACTGACTGAGACTCCTCTAGGCGTCAGACTCGCTATCGTACTCTTCATCCATGAGATCGCCTTCGTCAACATCTGGCCAGATCAACAAGCCAGGTGAGTACTTTGAATGTACTCGCAAGACAGTTCGGACATAAGATATAACAAACACGATGCACCATGAGTAGTTAGAAATACACATTCAAATAATAAATTTGCACGGCATGTAAAATAAAAAGGGAGTCAGGTGATAGTCCTCCCGAAATCCCAAAAAAAATAAATGAAAACCAATCGGGTGTCTGAAGCGACGCCTCGAAAGGTGGAATAAATAAATTATCATGCCGCAGTCGGGCGTCTGGGCGACACCACATAAAGGGCTTATGTTGAAAAGTAAATGACAGTGCATGCCACAGTCAGATGTCTATGTGACATCTCGGAAAGGGCTTATAATGAAAATAAATAACATCGATGCCACAGTCGGACGTCTAAGCGACATCTCGAAAAGGGCTTATAATGGAAATAAATAACAGAGATGCCACAGTCGGACGTCTGAGCGACATCACGTAAAAGGGCTTATATTGGAAATAAACAGCAAGAGTGCCACAGTCGGACGTCTGAGCGACATCACAGAAAGGGCTTATATTAAAAATAAATAGCAAGAGTGCCACAGTCGGATGTCTGAGCGACATCACAGAAAGGGCTTATATTGGAAGTAAATAGCAAGCATGCCACAATCGGACGTCTGAGCGACATCACAGAAAGGGCTTATGTTTCATCATTTGTATTCAATAAATTCATGAAGATATGTCACTCACAGAAAATACTCAGCACATGATATTAAAAGGGTTAGTCCAACCACAAGAATGAACCATTAACCGGACGAAACAATCATGTTTGTCCATCGGAGTCTTGTCACTGAGCCTGATACTGACAGAGATAGGTTGAGCAAAGTTTTTGATCAGGATATGATTACTTGAATGATTTTGACTCTGCCGAGTTTGTACTATTTAACCACAGCCAACGGATTTCAGTAGTCACGAAGGACTAGTCCGTTTACAGTATTTCAGTAGAAACACATCTAACCAGTACACACCCATTTCCACCTCACGATGCCAGGAATCACCCTAGGCAACGTTCAAGAAAAACTTTGAGACGGAGTGGCTACAACCTCGAATAGCATGGGATCAAATTTATATACGCGCGCTCTAAGGGGTGCCCCCCCTCTCGGTCCCAACCGGAAACACCCTGACCGGATGACTGGCTTTAATCCAGGGCCATGGAACCCTCATCACGGCCTCTCTATCTGATGTGTACGAGGAAAGCGGTTTGCAACTTACTAAACCATATTCTTTGCAGAAAACATGTGGTAGCACCAAAAAGGAAGGAATGGATGATAACGTGACTTGATCCACGTTAATATTGGAGTTAAATGGTTTGGCATAAGACTGGCATGCTACAACACTGCCATCTTACCACCTCTCATGTCACCACATGATCATATAAACTCACATCATAAAGTATATGGAGTTTCGAAGCTCACTTGCATCAACTTTGCATGTAATATACCACATACTGCTTATATATATGAACATACCATAAACTAGCTACTCAAAGCAAACATGCAAAACACTCATCATATCAAAGGTTCAAACATGCTTGCCTGGTTCGGAGTAGTCGGAGTCTAGCTCGGTGAAGTTCGCGGTTCCGTCACCTCCTTCGGTATCTACGGTATACAGAAAAAACCTTCTAATGTAAATACCGTGTGTGCACAAAAAGTGCTCCAAATATTTTTCAAATAAATGTGATAAAAAACTAGACAGAAAAATAAAGGTGACAGAAAAAGAACCACTCAAAAATCATTTTCTGTTTAAAAGATATTAACGTTTTAGCCCAGGGACTTGTCTATAATGAAATAGAAACTTTCCAGGGGGCTGAACAGAAAAAGCCAGAAAAACGTTTTAGACTAAAAACGTATTTTGCCCGAAGGCGCTTTCCAGAGAAAACGGTTTGAATAAAACAGAGAGACTGATGAGGGGGTCCCACTCGTCAGGTTTGAAATTTGGAGGGAGGAAAAACAGAGCGCGCCGGCGCCCGAAGGCTGCGGTGGTCGCCGGCGGCGATCCTCGGCGAGTTAGGAAGAGCGGGTGGTACCTACGGGTTCCTTGAGTCCTTCTGCACCTCTGGGTGGTGGAGTTGGTCGTCCGCGAGCACCATGTCGACGGCGGCCTCAACTCCGGCAGACGGTGGTTCGGTCGTTGCTGGACCTCGTCGGGGAGAGCTACGGAGGTGGAATTGAAGCTTGGGTTAGGGCACTGGGTACACCAGAGGGCTACTGATGAGGTTTGGGAGGCGGGGTGGCCTCACCTGAGTGGATCGAGCTGGAGCCCGAGGCGGAACGGGGCGGCCGGAGACGGAGGAGAAGGCCTCCTCGGAGTCCTCCTGGTGTCTTGGCAGGGCTCTGGTGAGGTGGAGGGAGTAGTGCTTGTCGAAGGCGAGCTTGTAATGGCTATTTATAGCCGGCCCGAGGTGGTTCCCGTGAATGGGATAACTCCGGCGGCGATTACGGTGGTGCAGTGGCCGGACGGGTGGTTAAGGTGGCTGGGCATCAACGTGGAGGTCCACTGGTTTCAATCAGCAGCTAACCTAGGTTTGATTTGGCCTGCTCCGCGGTTTGGACGGAACGGTGGCTCGCGGGCCCGTCAGCGGCAGAGAGCGCGCCCTGTGTTTGCCGGGCCACGGCGACGGTGCTGTGGCGTGCGCTGGCAAGTAGACGGCCACGCGGAGGCCTCGGGAGCTTTGGGCGGTGCTGGATGGCGCAGAAAGCTGGCGCTGGCTCCGCTGGTCGCCACGTGTGGCTCTGCCACCGCAGAAGCTGCCGGCGTCGGCGAAGCACGCCGCCACCGACACCTGCGCCCGTCCAAGAGAGCGTGCGGTGCTCTGGATAAGGAGGAAAAGCAGTGCGCAAGGCGCCAGAGCGTGCACTGGTGAGATCTACGCCAATACTCTGAAGAAAACGACACTGACGGTCGCCTGAATCACTAAACTTTCTGAATATGCACAGTAACAGTGCAAGCAAGGTGTTCGATGAAATGATTTTGGCATGTGGACAATTTATCTGGGGCTGATCTTTGGTGAGGTGGCCTCTCAATGCACCTGGGGGTTGCCTGATTTTTGGTAGAATTTTTGGGAAAGAGGAAATATGAATTTCACCAAAAATGATGAATCTGGTCCAAACTTGCAGTGAGTGAAACTTGAAAATTTTGAATTGTGGAAGAGTGGATCTTGATGGATCTAGGTTGTGGGTGCTAAGGACTAGCCAGAGGAGTTGGTTTGAAGTCAAAACTCAAAAGGGATTTGGTACTTCCTTTGTAAACCTCTTAGGTCCAAAAATAAAAACAGAAATAGTTTTAGGAGAAAAATAAATGGAATAAAAAAAACAAAAATGAGCTGAACTTGCTGGGATTGCTTACTTGGCTTGAGCCAAAGTGGAAGGAGGTGCTTTGGGGAAATTTTTTAATATGAGACATGGTGAAAGGGGATGGTTGGAATAAAAAGAATAGACCAAAACTCATAGGATTTCTTTTTAAAAGGAAAACTTTCCAAAAAAATAATTGTGGTGCGTTAACACCAAAGAAGAACCTTTAAAAATCAAACACCAAGGTTGAGGATAACCCCAAAAAGATTTTATCAAAAAAAAACATTATTGAGGGGGAGAGTCTCTTTAAAAGATTTTTAAATAGCCTCCTTCAAATCAAATAAGGGATTTTGTTGAAAAACCAAATGAATTTTTTTGGAGTGTCACAGCATGTTTGCATGAACACACCAAATAGAGAAGATATATATTGCAAGAGGCATAAGAATTTAGAAACTAAATGGTTGCAAGAAAGGCTAGATGTGAGTGCTGAAAATTTAAAATTCCTTTGCCGTACTTGTGAACTTTGCAATGAACGTGGTCATTTACATCTCCAATGCAAATTGTTTCATGATCGAATTGTGTCCAAAAATTGTGATGATTTGATCTCCCTTGGTCATTACAATGAACATAGTTTGCTTTTGGGTTATGAAGAATTGAAACGTTTACTTAAGGACCTTCCAGAATTTGCCCAAAAGAAATTCCTTGATATTGATCTAGAAAAGATTCATATGTTTTGTGCGGAGAATTGCATTGAAAATCCTTATATTGCCAATTACCTAAAGAAAAGAAAGCAAATAGAAGATGATGAGAATACTAATGAAAGGGAAGAGACTTCCCAATATCCTCCTATTATTTCTTATGATGAATCAGGTACGAGGAGGAGCTTCCTATTCAACCAATATCATCAATAAGGAGCTCAAAGAGGAAGGTTGAACCCACACATAATGTGAAAAAGAAAAAGAAGGAGCAACAAAGGTAGAAAGGTATCCCTCCCAAATGATGTTGCTCCTACTACTCATTGTAATGATGATAATTGCTTTACTATTGGTGCTATCCATATTTTTAATGATGAGAGTGATTATGCTTATGATATGAAAGGGCCCAAGCTTGGGGAAGCTATGTTTGATGAGTATGACATATTTGAAAATATATTTGCTGAAATTAATGTTTGTCCCAAGCTTGGGGATGCTATGTTTAATGAAGATGATATTTTTAGAATCCCAAGTTTTGATATGCAAAGTTGTTATGATGATAGCATGCCTCCTACCTATGATGATTATATTGATGAAAGTGGGTTTGGAAGAGTGTCAACTTTAGGAAGTAGTGATCCCACTATTTTGGAGGATGTTGATTTTATTGTGATGAATATGAAAGTGGATTTGGAAGAGTGTCAACTTTATTTAGTGATTCCACTATCTTGGGAGAGGTTTCAGTCGATTATGATGAGAACGAAGTTGCTACTTATGATGATTATTGTGATGAAACATATGCTATAAGAAGTAGTGATGATTATATTTATAAAACTTGTCATGATTATGATTACCCTTTTTCTGAGCATTACTCTTTTAATATGGAAACAATTTTTAGTGTTCAAGTCTTTTATGATACTTCCACTATTCCGAATGAGAAGAATTTTGCTTATGTGGAGAGTAGTAAATTTTCTATGCTTGTAGATCATGAAAATAATGCTTTAGGTGCTGGTTATATTTTTGAATTTATGCATGATGCTACCGAAAATTATTATGAGAGAGGAATATATGCTTGTAGGAATTGCAATAATGTCAAGTTTCCTCTCTATGTGCTTAAAATCTTGAAGCTATGCTTGTTTTACCTTCCTATGCTTGTTGATTATTGTTCCCTTAAGTTGTTTTCTCAAAAAATCCCTATGCATAGGAAGTGGGTTAGACTTAAATGTGCTAGTCATATGCTTCATGATGCTCCCGTTATGTTTCAATTCTTATCTTTTATGTGAGCATCATTGTCATCATCATGCCTAGCTAGGAAGGCATTAAAGAAAAGCGCTTGTTGGGAGACAAGCAAATATTTATCCTTACTGTTTTTGTGTGTACACATGATTATGCTACTGTAGTAATCATGTTTTATAGCTTTTGTTTCAATAAAGTGCCAAGTAAGACCTTTAGGATAGCTTACGGTGATAGATGTGTTGATCCTGCTGAAAATCAGAAAATTTTGCACCCAGTAATTTAGTTTTGTTAATTCACAGAAACATGATTCTGATCTGATTGTTTTTAATATGGATTTTTACACAAATTGGTTAGGACTTCCTAAGCTGGTAGGATGTTTGGAGTTCCAGAAGTATACGTTTGATACAGATTACTACAGACTGTTCTGTTTTTGACAGATTCTGTTTTCTATGTGTTGTTTGCTTATTTTGATGAATCTATGAGTAGTATCGGAGGGTATGAACCCTAGATAACTTGGAATACAGTAGATATTACAACAATATTAATTTAGAATGGGTTCATTACAGTACCTAAGTGGTGGTTTTATTTTCTTATACTAACGGAGCTTACGAGTTTTCTGTTGAGTTTTGTGTTGTGGAGTTTTCAAGTTTTGGGTAAAAATTCGATGGACTATGGAATAAGGAGTGGCAAGAGCCTAAACTTGGGCATTCCCAAGGCACCGCAAGGTAATATTCAAGGACAACCAAGAGCCTAAGGTTGGGGATGCCCCGGAAGGCATCCCCTCTTTCGTCTTCGTTCATCGGTAACTTTACTTGGAGCTATATTTTTATTCACCACATGATATGTGTTTTGCTTGGAGCGTCATTTTCTTTTTTTTAGTATTTGCTTGATGTTATTTATAATAATGTTTTGCATCTTTAGTTTCAATAAAAATGTCAAGGATAGCCTTTGCCATGCTTATTTTGCTAGTATACATGTTGCTGTTTGAAAATAGAAAGTTTACCACTGTTGCAAAAATTCCCTAGAAAAGTCAGAGCATGATATAATGATGAAACCTTTTGAATAATGATCTCTGATAAATTTACTACAGTGGGAATTTTATTTAATAATTTTTGGAGTTAGGGAAGTATTGATACTCTTGCATTCTTTACAGACTGTACTGTTTTGGCAGAGTGCTGTTATGTTTGCATATGTTTGCTTGTTTCATGATTCTATTTGAGGATAGGAGTATTAAATATCCAGAGGCATTTAGTATTCAATGTTGAATAATAATTTTAGTGATTTGTTACAGTAGAAAATGATAAGGTTTTGCATTGGTTTATACTAACCTATCTCACGAGTTCTTTTTGAGTTTGTTGTGGATGAAGCTTTTGATAAAAAGAAGAGAAACCTTGATATGAGAGAAATTAAGGAGACACAAAATTCAAGCTTGGGGATGCCCAAGGCACCCCAAGATAATATTTCAAGAAGTCTCAAGCATCTAAGCTTGGGGATGCCCCAGTAGGCATCCCACCTTTCTTCTTCAACCACTATCGGTTGAGCCTAAGTTTTTGCTTCTTCACATGAGTTGTGCTATCCTTGCAATGCCATTTTATTTTGTTTTGCTTGCTGTTTGAATACAATACCATGATCTGAAATTCTTTAATGAGAGAGAGTCTTCGCATAGTTACATAATTATTTAGCTACTCATTGATTTTCACTTATATCTTTTTGGAGTAGTTTGTCATTTACTCGTGTGCTTCACTTATATCCTATGAGTAAATTGTTGAATGAGTTGATTGTCATAAATCTGAAATTATTTATGCTTCATTTGCTTATCCCATGGGGAGTAATGGCCTCACATCTAAGTAGAGGTTGTAAATTTGATGAAGGTTAGCAAGCATTGTATTGGTCATTTGAACAATTCATAAAAGAATGTTGAAGGAAGAGAGTCACATATAAATACACTATCCTAGACATCTTTTATAATTGGGAGCACTCATTAAGTATGACATGCTAAAGAGTTGATGTTGGACAAGGAAGACAACGTAATGGTTTATGTTCTCCGACATCTCAGTTAAAGTATATTGTCATGGATCATTCAAACATGTTGAGCTTGCCTTCCCCCCTCATACTAGCCAAAATTCCTTGCACCAAGTAGAGATACTACTTGTGCTTCCAAATATCCTTAAACCCAGTTTTGCCATGAGAGTCCACTATACCTACCTATGGATTGAGTAAGATCCTTCAAGTAAGTTGTCATCGGTGCAAGCAATAAAAATTGCTCTTTAAATATGTATGATATTTTGGTGTGAAGAAAATAGCTTTATACGATCTCTTGTTATGGAAGCAATAAAAGTGACGGACTGCATAATAAAGGTCCATATACAAGTGCAATATAAAGTGACGTTCATTCACATTAAGATGTGCATCCAACCCTAAAAGCGCATGACAACCTCTACTTCCCTTTGCGAAGGGCCTATCATTTACTTTATGTCTTTTACTTTTATGCAAGAGTCAAGGTGATCTCCACCTTTCCCTTTTTCATTTTATCCTTTGGCAAGCACTTTGTGTTGGGGTGATCCTGATATATATATATCCAATTGGATGTAAGTTAGCATGAACTATTATTGTTGACATCACCCAAAGGTGAATACGTTGGGAGGCAACACTATAAGCCCCTATCTTTCTCAGTGTTCAATTAAGACTTCATAACCACAAATATTGCGTGAGTGTTAGCAATTGTAGAAGACTATGTGATAGTTGAGTATGTGGAGTTTGCCATTCCGGAAAGTAAGATGAATTGCAATTGTTTGATGACTAAGAATGAAGTTTTCTAGTTTTCAAGAAAGTTTATGGTCTATGCATTAACATGTGAATTGCTTGTTACTTTATCGTGAGAAGTTTTATGAGATGAACTACTGTTATGGCATATTATCATGCTAGAAAAGGTGATTGAAATTATCATTGATCAAACTTGTGCACTTGCTAGCATTCACACTTCATAAATTCTTTCTTTTATCATTTACCTACTCGAGGACAAGTAGGAATTAAGCTTGGGGATGCTGATACGTCTCCAACGTATCTATAATTTATGAAGCATTCATGCTATTTTAATACCAGTTTTGAATGATTATGGGCTTTATTATACACTTTTATATTACTTTTGGGACTAACCTATTAACCGGAGGCCCAGCCCGTATTGCTGTTTTATTGCCTGTTTCAGTATTTCGAAGAAAAGGAATATCAAACGGAGTCCAAACGGAATGAAACCTTCGGCAATGTGATTTTTTGGAAGAATATCATCCTGGAGACTTGGAGTCCACGTTAGAAGATACTCGAGGAGCCCAGGAGATAGGGGTGCGCCCCCCTGTCTCGTGGGCCCCTCGAGCACCCCTCGACCAACTTCTTTCGCCTATATAAGCCTACATACCCTAAAACCATCGAATATCAAGATAGATCGGGAGTTCCGCCGCTGCAAGCCTCTGTAGCCACCAAAAACCTCTCGGGAGCCCGTTCCGGCACCCTGCCGGAGGGGGAATCCATCACCGGTGGCCATCTTCATCATCCCGGCGCTATCCATGACGAGGAGGGAGTAGTTCACCCTCAGGGCTGAGGGTATGTACCAGTAGCTATGGGTTTGATATCTCTCTCTCTCATGTTCTCTCTATGGCACGATCTTGATGTATCGCGAGCTTTGCTATTATAGTTGGATCTTATGATGTTTCTCCCCCCTCTACTCTCTTGTGATGAATTGAGTTTCCCTCTTGAAGTTATCTTATTGGATTAGAGTCTTTATGATGAGAACACTTGATGTATGTCTTGCCGTGTTTATCTGTGGTGACAATGGGATATCACGTGCCACTTGATGTATGTTTTGGTGACCAACTTGCGGGTTCTGCCCATGAACCTATGCATAGGGGTTGGCACACGTTTTCTTGACTCTTCGGTAGAAACTTTGGGGCACTCTTTGAAGTACTTTGTGTTGGTTGGATGAATTTGAGATTGTGTGAAGCATATCGTATAATCATGCCCACGGATACTTGAGGTGACAATGGAGTATCTAGGTGACATTAGGGTTTTGGTTGATTTGTGTCTTAAGGTGTTATTCTAGTATGAACTCATTAATAGATTGATCCGAAAGAATAACTTTGAGGTGGTTTCGTACCCTACCATAATCTCTTCGTTTGTTCTCCGCTATTAGTGGCTTTGGAGTGACTCTTTGTTGCATGTTGAGGGATTGTTATATGATCTATCTATGTTATTATTGTTGAGAGAACTTGCACTAGTGAAAGTATGAACCCTAGGCCTTGTTTCCTATCATTGCAATACCGTTTACGCTAACTTTTATCATTAGTTACCTTGCTGTTTTTATTATTTCAGATTACAAAAACCTTTATCTACCATCCATATTGCACTTGTATCCCCTTCTCTTCGCCGAACTAGTGCACCTATACAATTTACCATTGTATTGGGTGTGTTGGGGACACAAGAGACTCTTTGTTATTTGGTTGCAGGGTTGTTTGAGAGAGACCATCTTCATCCTACGCCTCCCATGGATTGATAAACCTTAGGTCATCCACTTGAGGGAAATTTGCTACTGTCCTACAAACCTGTGCACTTGCAGGCCCAACAACGTCTACAAGAAGAAGGTTGTGTAGTAGACATCAACACCCCATGTGCGTGGGGTGCCACAAAACTCTCTGGACACCCCGTTCGCATGGGGTCCAAGGTCGCTAAGTTTCTGGACACACCGTGCCCATGGGGATGACTTAGCCTGTGCGGATGGGGTCCAACCAGCAAAAATCCCCATCCAGACAAGAGCACTATAAAAGGACCCCTTCTTCCACATCCATCTCTATCCCTAATGCCTTGTTGAGATCCAACATTGCTCCACTCCATTTTGCTCAATACTCTCACCCAAACTTGTTGAAACTTTGGGGATTGTGAGAGCAAGACACGATCTACACTTTGACCAAACCAAATTCGTGTTCCCACTATATTATTTGTCTGCCATGGACTTGTTACTCTTGGAGCTTTGGCTCCTAGGTGGTTAGAACTAAAACATGTAAATGCATTGTAGAAATGTTCGCCCCACTTTTAGAGAATGTTTCTACACCATTAGAAAAATGTATGAACATTCAAAAAAATTCATGTGTTTCAAAATATGTGTACCTGAATTATCATTATTAACCATAATTCAGCAGATGTATTATGTCCCTATAGTTCAACAAATGTACTTGTTCCACAATAGGCAGAATTTTATTTTACTTGACTTGCAGATCATGCTAACTAAATTCATCAGGGGGCATCTTCCCCACACCAGCAAGAAGTTGACCCTTAGAGGTCCTTAAGGAAGTCCTGGGAAGTTGAATATGCCTATTGAAACCGTCATTCTACCGGGACTTTCAGCGGCATTAGACACAGTTCTTGATTGGCAACTGAAAGTGCATATAACACTTAATTACATTTTGGTGTGATGACAAAGTGGTTAGGGGAACTAATACCGGTTGCTAAAGTTTACCCCAGGATATTGGTTCCATGAAGATCATGTTGGAGTTGTGCCTCCCCCCTCCCCACACACATATTCAAAAGTACCAAAGGCGTGGTTTTCTGTCGACTCGAAGGTTTTCATTGATTCGATTTGTGTCATAAAGAAAAAACCATGATACGTCTCCGTCGTATCTATAATTTTTGATTGTTCCATGCCAATATTATTCAACTTTCATATACTTTTGGCAACTTTTTATATTATTTTTGGGACTAACATATTTATCCAGTGCCCAGTGCCAGTTCCTGTCGGTTGCATGTTTTATGTTTCGCAGAAACCCCATATCAAACAAAGTCCAAATGGGATAAAACGGACGAAGAATTATTTTAGAATATTTGTAATTTTGGGAAGTAAAATCAACACGAGACGGTGCCCGAGGTGGCCCTAAGACAGGGGCCCATGCCCACTCTAGGTGGGCGCGCCCCCCACCCTCGTGGGCCCCTCGTAAGGCGGTTGATGCCCTTCTTTTGCCGCAAGAAAGCTAATTTTTGGAAAAATATCTGGGCGAAGGTTTCAATCCAATCGGAGTTACAGATCTCCAGATATAAAAGAAACAGTGCCAGGGCAGAATTCCAGAACGCAGAAACAGAGAGAGACAGAGAGATAGATCCAATCTTGGAGGGGCTCTCGCCCCTCCCATGCAATGGGAGCCAAGGACCAGAGGGGAAACCCTACTCCCATCTAGGGAGGAGGTCAAGGAAGAAGAAGAAGAAGAAGGGGGCCCTCTCCCCCTTGCTTCCGGTGGTGCCGGAGCGCTGCCAGGGGCCATCATCCTCACTGCGATCTTCACCAACACCTCCGTCATCTTCACCAACACCTCCGCCATCTTCACCAACATCTCCATCACCTTCTCCCATCTATATTCAGTGGTCCACTCTCCCGCAACCCGCTGTACCCTCTACTTGAACATGGTGCTTAATGCTTCATATTAGTCCTACCGGTGATTGATGAATTGCTATGATTGGTTTGAGTTGCATGTTTTATTATTGGTACTGTCATATGGTGCTCTCCATGTCGCGCAAGCGTGAGGGATCCCCGCTGTAGGGTTTGCAATATGTTTATGATTTGCTTATGGTGGGTGGCGTGAGCGACAGAAGCACATACCCGAGTAAGTAGGTAGTTTGCGTATGGGATAAGGGGACTTGATACTTTAATGCTATGGTTGGGTTTTACCTTAATGATCCTTAGTAGTTGTGGATGCTTGCTAGAGTTCCAATCATAAGTGCATATGATCCAAGAAGAGAGAGTATGTTAGCTTATGCCTCTCCCTCAAATAAAATTGCAATAGTGATTACCGGTCTAGTAACGTAGTCAATTGCTTAGGGACAATTTCACAACTCCTACCACCACTTTTCCACATTCGCTATATTTACTTTATTGCTTCTTTATCTAAATAGCCCCTAGTTTATATTTAGGTGTTCTTTATTATCTTGCAAACCTATCCTATCACACTTACAAAGTACTTCTAGTTTCATACTTGTTCTAGGTAAGGCGAACACTAAGCGTGCATAGAGTCGTATCAGTGGCAGATAGGGCTTGAGAGAATATTTGTTCTACCTTTAGCTCCCCGTTGGGTTCGACACTCTTACTTATCGAAAGGGGCTACAATTATCCCGTATACTTGCGGGTCATCAAGACCTTTTTCTGGCGCCGTCGCCGAGGAGAGATAGCGTGGGGTTTATATTCTCGTGTGTGTTTGTTTGCTTTATCACTAAGTAATTTATTTGCTGTTCTTAGTTGTTTTCTATCTTTAGTTATGGGTAGGAAATGCAAAATACCAAAAAAATTTAGTTGTACCTACTGCACCAATGGTTGAAGAACCACTCAAAATCTATCACACTACTGAAGCTTTTTACTTGGATCATCTTCGAACCCTATGTGCTCGTGCTGAAACCCCAACTAGCTTAGTTGAGGGCAAATCTTTAGATGAGCATGCTTGTTATGTGCGATACCGTATATCTGAAAAAGGAAACTTTTACTAGATCAAATTCATCGTTTGCAATGCTATGCTTGGACTTTATGTGAACTATATGATTTTACTTGTTGTTCTAAAACCCCTAAGAAACACCTTCCCTATCAATGCTTGTCTAGTGATAATGGAATTGTATCTTCATATGCTAAGGGTGTATAATTACTATGATGTTCCACAAATTGAAGAATTTGTTGCTTTTAAGGGTACTTATGAAATTGCTTCTTTGATTGAAAAGTATGATGCTACTCTCTAAAAATCTGAAAATTTTGCCATACTTGAATATTGCTATGATAATTATGCTTCTAATGCCTATGTTAAACTATATATTGAGGACTACTCCGCTGTCCAAGAAGAGACTAATATTTTGCAGGAGTCTATGGAAGAAGAAATTGATGAAACTGTGAGCTCATTGGATGAGAAAGATGATGAGGAGAGCAAAGAACGAAAGGAGGAAGAGCGGATTAGCTACTCGTGCCCATCTTCTAATGAGAGTAACTCTTCAACTCATACACTGTTTAATTTCCCTTCGTGCTTAAGGAAGGATGATGGCTATGATGATTGTTATGATCCCGTTAATTCTCTTGAAATATCCCTTTTTGATGATGCTTGCTATGCTTGTGGCCAAGATGCCAATATGAATTATGCTTATGGAGATGAACTTGCTATAGTTCCTTATGTTAAACATGAAATTGTTGCTATTGCATCCACGCATGATAGTCCTATTATCTTTTTGAATTCTCCCAACTACACTATATCGGAGAAGTTTGTGCTTATTAAGGGTCATGTTGATGGGTTGCATTTCACCGTTGCACATGATAATTTTGATAGATATAATATGCATGTGCTTGCTGCTCCTACTTGCAATTATTATGAGAGAGGAACTATATCTCCTCCTCTCTATGTTTCCAATACGTTAGAATTGCAAGAAACTGCTTATTCTATGCATTGGCCTTTACTTGGTGTGCATGAATTGTTCTTTTATGACATGCCAATGCATATGAAGAGAGTTAGACTTCGTTGTTGCATGATATATATTACTTTGTGCTCACTACTAAATTACAAATCATTGTTAATTAAAATTGGCTTTGATATACCTTGGGATCCGGGTGAAAGTGCAACTAATCCCCGGGTGGTTTTGGTAATTAATAACAACATATATATCATTGAACTAATCATTTCTTGAGAATATTTCAGAAAGTTCAGTGATATGGGTATTGCAATGACTGATGATGTGGACCCCTCAAAATGCTAAGGAAAACATTGGCAAATAGCTCAAGACTCCATTTTTGGTTTAGTGATCCAAGATCACATTGAGTCCTTAGGAAAGCCAATACTATTAAAAGGGGATGAGGTTATGATGATGATCTGGTTGCTCTAAGTGCTTAGTGATTTATCTCTCAAACTATCAGCAATCTTTCATTCCAACATAAACTCATAAGTAATCTCGGTCCCACCGATTCCAAACCCACCACACCGAGATGAACCACCTCACCATATACCCAAACCCTAAGAATTTCGGATTTTCCGATTCCAAACTCGGTCATACCGAAATTGGTGTTGCCAAGCTTCAGAACCTTCAGACTCAAATCGGTGTCACCGAGATGAGAAAGTCGGTCCCACCGAGATTGGCAAACCCTAGACTTTGGAAGAATCGGACTAACCGAGATTGTATTTTCGGTCCCACGAAAATCCCAACGCTCACAAGATTTGAACTTTCGGTCTCACCGAGTTGTCAACTTCGGTCCGACCGAGATTGGTCAAATGTGTGTAACGGTTGGATTTTGTGTGGAGGCTATAAATACCCTCCACCTCCTCTTCATTCGTGGAGAGAGCCATCGAAAGAACTATCACTCCTACCTTACATTTCGAGAAGAAAACTACCTACCCTTGTGTTGAGATCAAGTTGCTCCACTCCCACCATATGAAACTTGATTTCTAGCCTTCCCAAGTTGCTTTCCACTCAATCCCTTCCTCCACCACAGCCAAATCAGTGAGGAGAGTTGAGTGTTGGGGAGATTATCATTTGAAGCACAAGAGCAAGGAGTTCATCATCACCAACCCCATCTATTACCTTTTGGAGGGTGGTGCCTCCTAGATTGGTTAGGTGTCGCTTGGGAGCCTCCGTCATGATGTGGAGTTGAACCAAGGAGTTTGTAAGGGCAAGGAGATCGCTTACTGTGAAGATCTACCCCGAGTAAGGCTAGTCCTCCGTGGGCGTAAGCCATGATGGCATAGACAAGGTTGCTTCTTCGTGGACCCTTCGTGGGTGGAGCCCTCCGTGGACTCTCGCAGCCGTTACCCTCCGTGGGTTGAAGTCTCCATCAACGTGGATTGACGATAGCACCACCTATCGGAACCACGAGAAAAATCTCCGTGTCTCCAAATTGCGTTTGCTCTTCTCCACCTCTTATTTACCATACGTGCAATTTACTTTCCGCTGCCATAACTCTAGAATTGCATGTGTAGGGTGATACTTGACTTGGTCATCATTGTGAACTTGCTAAAAACCTACTCCAATCAAAAGGCTAAGTTTTTAAGTTGTCAAGTAGTCTAATCACCCCCCCTCTAGACATACTTCCGATCCTACAAGTGGTATCAGAGCTTTGGTCTCCATTGGATTGGTTTCATTGCATTGACTCCATAAGCTTGGTTTCACAACCTAGGAGAGTATGGCGCCTAGTGAGGGTAATTTCCGAGAGGTCCTTACTTTGATGGTTCAAATTTTGCTAGTTGGAAGCACAAAATGAAAATGCATATTCTTGGACATAACCTCGCCGCATGGGGCATTATTTGTGTTGGCTTGCAAGGTGAGTTCTTCGAGGAAGGAAAAGTTCCGGATCGCGGGCTCTGCGGATGAGTTGCGGATGTTACGTAACAATGCTCAAGCTTGTGACATTCTCTTCAATGCTTTGTGTCCCGAGGAGTTCAACAAGATCAGCCGCCTTGAGAATGCAAAAGAGATTTGGGATACTTTGGTCGAAATGCACGAAGGTACCGAGTCCGTGAAGGAATCAAAGCTAGATGTTCTTCAAGGTCAGCTTGACAAGTTCAAGATGAAGGAAGGTGAAGGAGTCGCTGAAATGTACTCTAGGCTTGCTCTCATTACCAATGAGATGGCAGGCTTAGGAAGCGAAGAAATGACCGACCGATTCATCATCAAGAAGATTCTCAGAGCTTTGGATGGAAAGTATGACACCGTGTGCACTTTGATCCAAATGATGCCAAACTACAAAGATCTCAAGCCTACCAAGTCATTGGAAGGATTGTTGCTCATGAGATGACACTTAAAGATAAGGAAGAGCTTCACAACAAGTCAAGTGGTGCTTACAAAGCTGCAGTTGAAGCTCCCACAACCTCAAGTGACAAGCTAGTTTCCAATGAAGAGATAAGCCTAATGGTGAAGAACTTCAACAAATTCTACAAGAGTAGAAGCAAGGAAAGAAGCTCAAAGTCTAGATCATATGATGAAAAGAGATCTTCTAGTCGTGATCGAATCTGCTACAATTGTGGAAGACCCGACACTACTCAAATGAGTGTTCAACTCCCCACAAGAGAAGAGAAGAATCTCCAAGAAGAAGAAGCTCAAGAGAAGAGTCGCCTAAAAGAGAGAAGGAGTAGAGATGATCGTTATGAACGAAGATCATCTCGGAGAAGCAAGGATTCGGAAAGGAAAGACAAGTCATCAAGGAGCTACACAAGAAGAAAACATCAAGCTCATGTTGGTGAATGGGTCTCCGGCCCGACTCGACAATCACTCCAAAGAAGCTATCACTCCAACTCCGAATATAGTCAAGATGAAGGTGTTGCCGGTCTTGCTCTCGTGTCCTCCAACTCCAACTCCTACGACATATTTGATTCACCAAATGAGGGAATTGGAAGATGCTTCATGGCAAAAGGCCCCAAGGTATCACACCCTGAGTTTATTGACTTTGATAGTGATGAGGATGACTTGCTTGGTGAAGATGAGCTTTTACATGACAAATCTAGTGAGCTTAGTAATGATGAACATGCTAGTAGTCTTTATAGTCGAGAAGAGTCGAATGACAATGCTATGAAGGAGATTGAGCGTCTAACTAAAGAACTAAACACTCTTAAGTTAGCTCATGAAACAACTCAAGAAGATCATAGAGAGCTCCTAAGATCTCATGAGAAGCTACGCTTCGAGAAGCTCAATCTAGAGCAAGAACATGAGTTTCTAAAAGCTATCAATGACGATCTTCGAAAGAAGAGTTCTTCATATCTTGCCAAACGACTTCTCTTGTCCAATTTCTTGCCACCTATTAAAACTAAGCATGACAAGCATAAGAAAAATTCTTCCTCTAGTAGTAACAATAATCATGCCAAATCAAATGTTGTTACTTCTAATAATTCTCTTGATTCCACTAACAATGTTTCAAGCCAAGTTTCACTTGAGCAAGAAAATAGTCTATTGAAAGGGATTATAGAGAAAGGTGTCTACAAGAGTCTTGCCGGAAGCAAGAGCTTTGAGGAAATTGTTCGCAAGCAAGGAAGACACCGGAAGAATCAGGGAATTGGTTTTGAGCGAAAGTTCAACGCCGAGGGTGTTGAATGGGAAGAAGGTCAATATCCCACTCCAAAGTTTGTTTCTCAAGAGAAGAAGTATGATCCTACTTCTTCCAATGTGGAACAAGCTCAAGATGACCTTCCACCACAAGACCACAAGCTAAAAGGCAAGGACAAGCTTCAAGAGGAGATTGATGCATTCATTGAAGCACCCAAGGCCATGGTCAAGTGGGTTCCCAAGGCAACTTCAAGTTCTACTTCGACAAGCTCAACTACTACACCAAGGATTCCCATCAAGATGATGTGGATCCCGAAGAAGAAGAACTAGAGAGTTCTTGAGGGTGACTCTGCCAATATACTTCACTCATATTCATTTTGGCAAGGACTTGTGCAATCAACTTCCACATCTTGCACTAGTTCATGGAGTCACAAACCCTCATGTTGGTAAGTCAAGGGACAAGGTAATCATTGCGTTCATGGACATCATCTATTGTGTACTTCAATCTATGTCCATGGATATCCTTGTTTGTTCCTTGTGGGACTAACCCATGTAGGTATTGAAAGTGCCCGAATCCAAAGGATTGCTCCCAACTCTTGGTGATCTTCATCAACATTGAGCATCCACATCTTCAACATCTACATGAAGTCTTCAACGACAACCCAAGGTTAGTTTGACCCTTTAAAAGGGGTTCTCACATCAAGGGGGAGCTTTGCTCTAAAGAAATGAGCTAAAGCATCTTCTAATGATGTGAACACATCAATGCTTTATGGAAAAGTGGTAACCCTACTTGTGCTTAAACGATGAGTATGACCTATGATCAAATGTTCTCATTTGACTCCTAAGTCAATATACTCATATATAGATGACCTAGTCATCGCCAAATTGTGTGCTAGTTGCTAAGTGTTTTGTTTGTGCATGTTTGACACATATTTCATTTGCTATCTTATTGTGTGAGCATGTTGGATGCATGATTTTATCCATTCGAGGACATCCATTTGTTGCTTTGGTCTTTTGGTTTTTCCTTTTTGACCAAATGGATGGACAAGAATGCCTAAATTCCTCCCCTAGCTATCTATGCTTTCTTGTCTCAAACTCTATTCATGCTTATATCACAAACTTTGAACAAGACTTTTTGGACGACCGAGTGAGGAGCACTCGGAGCCACCGATCCGTCAAAAGCCTAAACTTCCAAAACCTTCTAAGTACTTTCGGTCAAACCGATATACTCAAATCGGATGCATCAAATCACTTGGATTGATCTAGGTTTTCACCTCGGTGAAACCGAAGTTAAATTTCGGCGTGATCAAGTGTGTAATCGCTTGCTTGCGTTAACCATCTCGGTGCCACCGAAGTTTTCCAACTCGGTCCCACCGACAGTGAAGGGTATATATACCCGAGGACAGCGCTGATTACTTCTTCAAACGCCCGCCCTCAAACCCTTCTTCGCCGTCGCCTTGGTCTCCGGATCGTCTCCGCCATCACCTGTGCGCCCTCGCCGCGGGTCTCCATCGCCGTCAACGGTCTTTCTCATCGCGCCGTTGCCGCCTTAGTGAAGCTCCACCGCTTTGGGTGAGTTTCATCCCTCTCGTGCTTCAAACCGCTGATTCAATGCACGATAGGCTTTGCCTAATTTCTTGCCAAGATTGAAATCCTTCTATCCAGCAGATTAGATCATAGAACAAAATTCGAGTGAAAATTTTAGGGTTAGGTTTCCGCCGAACACATCTCGGTGTGATCGATTCTACATTCTCGGATCGACCGATTTGGCCTCTGGTCATTGTGACCGCACTTTTCGGTTAAACCGAAGTTGTGCAAATCGGTAAGACCGAAGTGAGGATTTAGTGAAACCCTAGTGCTCTCGGCTAGACGAAACCCATTTCGTCCAACCGAAAGTGGTGTATGTGGTCTGTTTAGACACTTCGGATTCACCGAATTTATAGACTCGGTCAGACCGAAATGTATTCTGTGAAAACCTAAAACTAATGTTTGAACTCATTCTTTTTGCAAAATCCTCTGCAGTTTGTGATAACTCTTCTACTCTGCCTATACCTATTCTTTTCACAGGTTGTCAGTCATGTCTGATGGAAGTGACAGTCAGAACAGGTCTGAATTGCCAGTTGAGATTCCAGAGGCAGCTACAAGTCCTCAAGAAAGCAGTTTTTCAGATGATGGAGAGAGGAGCACTCCAAGTGGACTGCTGCGGCTGCCACGTGGCTGTGAAGAAGAGGAATTCGATGAGGAGGATTCGACTTTGTTGCAGATGAGGAGATAACCTCTAAGCCAAAAGGCAAGTGGTTGCCAAGGGCTATCAAGGAAACAACAAAGAAAGGCACCAAGAAGGTGAAGAAATCCATTGTTGCACGAAGCTCAAGATGGAAGAAGAAACCTCCAAAGAAGATCAAGAAAACTTCCAAGAGGAAGAGGCTAGTTCATGAAGAAGTCGATGATGATGACTCAGATGAGGAAGCACCCCAGCCTCCTCGAAGCAAAAGTTGATGGGAGATGCCATCGAGCAGGAGCACCCACAAAAGCTAAGCCATCACCAAGCAAAGGCAGCCCAAGCCAAACCTGCCGCTAAGCCAAAGAAGACTGTGAGGAACATACCGCTTCAGAGAAGAAGAAGGACAATGTGCCACCAGAGAATCGATGAAGAGGCACATGTTTTGCTAAAGCTCGAGATGAAATTGCCAGCTCATAATGATGCTCATCCTCGAGCTGAAAATATGAAGGAAAGAAAGGACAAAGGTCTCGGGCTATGGAGGCAAGTTGATCCATATGCCACCGGAGAAGGACAGCAGATTGACCCAAGATTCCACACTAGAGAGCAACAAGACTTTTATGAGATAGTGCTCATGGACAAGAAGCCAATTGTTGCCGACACCGATATATAGATCGGGATTACATTGACAAAGTGAAGAGCACAGAGACTATTTCCCACATGTGCATGAAAGCTTCACCGCTTGTGGGATTGCAGAGTTTGTTGGTCGAAATTGACCGCTTGGAATGATGAGATGATCATGCGTTCTATGCCACCGCACACTTTTATCCAGATGGCGAATTGTATGGATGATGTAGGGTAGATTCCATTCAACTGTTGAGGAATGGAGAGCGTTGCTGAATGCACCAGTCTCAAGGGATGATGACATTGATGTCTATGGCATTCCGAAGAAAAATCACGAGTCTATGAAGAACATGTACAATGAGGTACCTGAGAAGGATGTTGAGATATGGAAGCTTGGATCAGTTTATTATCTTCAGGCAGGTCTCCCAACCACCAACACCATTCTGAGGCATACTTTGATGCCTAAGTCAGGAGACCACCGCATGATAAGAGGGTATTCTATCAATATGCTGCACATTCTAGATCAGAAGGCACCTTTTAAGGTGATGGACCTGATAGTTGAGACTATCAAGAGGACAGCAGCAGACCAGAAGAGGTCGTGTGGGTTTGCTCCGCATATTCAGATGCTCATCAATGCCAAGTTTGGCACGGACACCTACCTGTTGGATAGACCCCACTTGCCATTGCAGCCTGAACACGAAGATAATGAAGTTGTGATGAATGAGGATGCTCCCACATCTGTCGAAGGACATGCAAAGTCTGAAGCTGCTAAACAAGCTAAAGCTGAGAAGGAAGCAGCAGCAAAACCCAAGAGCGTTGGAGAACAACTTCTTGAAGCCACTCAGAGAATTGAGCTACGCCTGGCAAAGATAGTGCAGCCTCGGGAGAGCCTAGAGAGGATCGTTGAAGATAAGTTCCATGCTCGATGTTAAGTCGATCAAGTGCAGGTCACCGCCAACAAGCTTGAGGCGACATTGAGGAAGCAAAGAGGAGAAGGCAGAGCTCATGAAGGAGATGGAAGGTGATATGGTTCAGATGACTATGAGCAGCCTGCTGCAGGCCCACAAAGCCCAGATCACCGCTATTCTGTGATGCAGACCCAGAGCTACTACATCAAGACCTTCCACAGCTCCATCGGTTGGCCCAAAGACTAGCCCAGCTTCCACTCCTCCAGCTCCACAGACTTCAGCAGAAGCTTTCGCAGATGCAGCTATCTCCACTCCATCGACGCAGACAGGAGCCGCCAGCAGAGTCCCGAGTGACGATTAGCTCTATACCTTTCGAACTTTTTGGTAACTTGTTGCCAAAGGGGGAGAAATTGTATAGATCATAGGGCTTCGAGAGAGAGAGAGTGCTCGTTTTTGCTCTTTCGTTTGCGGTTTTCCTTGAGATACTTTTGAGTTCTTTGAGACATTTCGTGTGTTTGATACTACGTTTGCTCGATCTTGATGAGTGCTTGATCATACTATGCTTAATGTGTGCTTAATGTCTATCATATTCCATTCATATCTTGTATGATCGCTTACTCATGTCTTGGTGATTGGGTGCATGTTATTCATTCTTATCATTTTGTGCGCTCCACCAAGATGTATGTGACATGGAAGAGTAACCCATGATCCTAATCGATTGTGCATTTGCATTCAAACGCAAATCTTAAATAATGCACAAATTTAGGGGGAGCTCTTGCTTATCACATACTTCTCAAAGCGATTTATGTTATTCATTGATTATGTCATTTGTCGAGCTTTGATCTATATGTTGTCATCAATTACCAAAAAGGGGAGATTGAAAGTGCAACTAATCCCGGGTGGTTTTGGTAATTAATAACAACATATATATCATTGAACTAATCATTTCTTGAGAATATTTCGAAAGTTTAGTGATATGGGTATGGCAATGACCGATGATGTGGACCCTCAAAATGCTAAGGAAAACATTGGCAAATAGCTCAAGACTCCATTTTTGGTTTAGTGATCCAAGATCACATTGAGTCCTTAGGAAAGCCAATACTATTAAAAGGGATGAGGTTATGATGATGATCCGTTGCTCTAAGTGCTTAGTGATTTATCTCTCAAATTATCGCAATCTTTCATTCCAACATAAACTCATAAGTAATCTCGGTCCCACCGATTCCAAACCCACCACACCGAGATGAACCACCTCACCATATACCCAAACCCTAAGAATTTCGGATTTTCCGATTCCAAACTCGGTCATACCGAAATTGGTGTTGCCAAGCTTCAGAACCTTCAGACTCAAATCGGTGTCACCGAGATGAGAAAGTCGGTCCCACCGAGATTGGCAAACCCTAGACTTTGGAAGAATCGGACTAACCGAGATTGTATTTTCGGTCCCACGAAAATCCCAACGCTCACAAGATTTGAACTTTCGGTCTCACCGAGTTGTCAACTTCGGTCCGACCGAGATTGGTCAAATGTGTGTAACGGTTGGATTTTGTGTGGAGGCTATAAATACCCTCCACCTCCTCTTCATTCGTGGAGAGAGCCATCGAAAGAACTATCACTCCTACCTTACATTTCGAGAAGAAAACTACCTACCCTTGTGTTGAGATCAAGTTGCTCCACTCCCACCATATGAAACTTGATTTCTAGCCTTCCCAAGTTGCTTTCCACTCAATCCCTTCCTCCACCACAGCCAAATCAGTGAGGAGAGTTGAGTGTTGGGGAGATTATCATTTGAAGCACAAGAGCAAGGAGTTCATCATCACCAACCCCATCTATTACCTTTTGGAGGGTGGTGCCTCCTAGATTGGTTAGGTGTCGCTTGGGAGCCTCCGTCATGATGTGGAGTTGAACCAAGGAGTTTGTAAGGGCAAGGAGATCGCCTACTTCGTGAAGATCTACCCCGAGTAAGGCTAGTCCTCCGTGGGCGTAAGCCATGATGGCATAGACAAGGTTGCTTCTTCGTGGACCCTTCGTGGGTGGAGCCCTCCGTGGACTCTCGCAGCCGTTACCCTCCGTGGGTTGAAGTCTCCATCAACGTGGATTGACGATAGCACCACCTATCGGAACCACGAGAAAAATCTCCGTGTCTCCAAATTGCGTTTGCTCTTCTCCACCTCTTATTTACCATACGTGCAATTTACTTTCCGCTGCCATAACTCTAGAATTGCATGTGTAGGGTGATACTTGACTTGGTCATCATTGTGAACTTGCTAAAAACCTACTCCAATCAAAAGGCTAAGTTTTTAAGTTGTCAAGTAGTCTAATCACCCCCCCTCTAGACATACTTCCGATCCTACACCGGGTGGATTCATTACTTGAGCACTATATGCCTAGCTTAATGGCTTTAAAGAAAGCGCTGCCAGGGAGACAACCCAGAAGTTTTAGAGAGTCATTTATTTCTGTTGAGTGCTTTTATATAGTTTAAAAACAAAAAAACAAAGAGGGGAACCCAAAAACTATTCAAAAGGAAAGTGAAAGTGAGAAAGACAAGCATTGTTGAAGTGGGAGAGCTCCTTGAACTTTGTTCATGCTCACGGAAACTTTGTGTAGCGAACAGACCTCAAACAGTCTGATCTCTGTGCATCAGTGTCATCCCTGGATCGGTAATACTGACATGCACAGTACTTGAAGGATTTATCATAGAGTAGCAATCACACACTTATTACATCGAATGTCTCAAAAGAGAACTTATTACAATAAATATGGCTTAAGGCCATCTAACAACGATAACAGCGGAAGGCTTGGAAGATAAAGCGAGTCCATCAACTCCAACGGCATCACTGAGTATAAGACCACGACCTAAGGCACCTTACTCATCGTCTGAAAAGTCTACAACATGAACGTTGCAGCCCGAACGGGTTAGCACATGGAATATGCTGGCAATGTAACACATAGAGAGTAATGAACAAAATAACACTATCACTACATGCATATATGGCTGGTGGAAAGCTCTATGGTTACAGTTTTGCGTAAAGCCAATTTTTCCCTACAGCAAAGGAATAAATTTTATTAAACTATCAAGGTGGTTGTTAAACATTGAGAAGGTTCCTCCAACTCAATCCCAATTAAGCATCATCATTAACCCAACAAAATTAAATTAAGTAACATGATGAGATTCACATGATAATCCAAGTACTAGATACTCAAAACGTCCATAACCGAGGACACGGCTAACCATGATTAGTTTGTACACTCTGCAAAGGTTTGTGCACTTTTCCCCACAAGACTCGATCTCCTCCGTTGGATTTCTCGCACTACATGGTGTTTGAGAAACGGATGACCGAGACATAGTCTTTCAGAAGCGTTTGCACCTTACGATGGGTAGACAGTTACACCTACTTTCCCCTACATCTGCTAGTCTACCACTGTAAGAGTTCACACAACTTAATCAACTATGCTAGAGCCCATAGTAGCTTGCGGCTGCACGCGGAAGTTTCTAGCATGAATAATCTCATGATCCCTTTGAGCCTGGGTGGCGGTCCATAGGAGAATCACACGGTACCCCGGGATTTCCAAAAATACAGGCAACACTGGGTTCCCCAGGTGCCTCAATCCGCCCAGATGTGTATTAAAGTTGCCACCTTAAGTAAACCATTAATTAAAAATCTCACATCTGTCATGGATACACTCTCCCAATCCACGTCTACTGGCATAACATAGCTATATAAGCAAACGTAGAAGTAACTCCCAAAGGTTTGATAATAAACAGGTAATAGGTTCTACCTCATCTACTTCCCAAAACACACATATTAATCAAATCCTAATCATGCAATTGTTTGAGGATTGATCTAATGCAATAAAACTGGGTAGTAAAGAGGTATGATCAAAGTGTTACTTGCCTTGCTGATGATCCGTGAAACCTAGAGACTCGTAGTAGCAAGCAGAGCGCACTCCGGGTACTCTATCGCAAACAAACAAACATACAATAAGCACTCATCTAAAGCACGGGTAAAACTCAAATAAGAGATCTAACCAGAAAGTTCAACTTAAGAACTCCGATTTGCAAAGAGAATCAAATCAAACGAAGCAATGAAAGTCAAATGGCGAAAGAAACAAGCTTCGTTTACTAATCTGGACCTAAGTCAAATTTTACAGTAGCAAAGACTTGTTTGAGTTGGTTAAACGGAAAGAGAGTTTCGAGACGAAACTCCAGGCGCTTGAATCGCCTGATTCCGATAAGCGAGCAAAAGTTATACTAAAACGAAAAATCAGATCAGAAATCGCGATCAAAAATAATCGTGGAAAATCTGAGAAAAAGAAAAACGGACTAACAGGCTAACGAACGAACGTTCGCTATCTGTGGCTAAACGACGAAAACCGTTCGTTAAACAAATGTATGGATGAACGTCCGCAAAATAAGTAAACCGAAAAAAAACTAAGCCGATCTATAAAAAAATAAAATAAACCGTGGTTTCCTAAAAAACCAACGGTTTTCCGAAGGAAACCGCCGGCGGCGCGGGTGGCTACCTCCAGCGGTGGCGGGCTCCGGCGAGTGGCGGCGGTGGCGTGGGGTGGCTCGGGAGCGGTGGCGGCGGCGCTGGGCGCGGCGGCGGCGGTGGCGGCAGGGCGGCGGCGGCGGCGTCTGGGCGATGGCGGCGACGGGCTAGGGTTAGGGTTAGGTGGCGAGGCGGGATGGGGTGGGCTGGCGGGGTCGGCGGCTTATAAAGTCCGAGCGGAGAGGAGTCCGGGTCGCTCACGGCGGCCCGAGTTGGTTCGTTTTTTTAAATAATTCGGACGTGCAGAAAAAGAAAGAAAAGAAATACTAAACAGACTCCAAAAATCCTGAAATAAATTTTCCCCGTCCTCTAAAAATAAGCCACAAGATGAACATTTATTTGGGCCTAAAATGCAATTTAGGAAAATGCGCATTTTTCGTAATTCAAATAAAATAGCGATAAAACTCCGAAATAAAATCTTATGTGATTTTATTCCCTCTCTCTTATTTTTATAATAGAAATATACGAAGATAAAATAATTAAAATCAAATGATCCTATTTTCAAAATTTGAAAAAAACTCAAATATGAAAATAACGAAATCCCCAACTCTCTCCGTGGGTCCTTGAGTTGCGAGAATTTCTAGGATCAAGACAAAAATGCAATAAAATATGATATGCAATGATGATCTAATGATAACATTCCGAATTGAAAATTTGGGATGTTACAAACCTACCCCCCTTAAGATGAATCTCGCCTTCGAGATTCGGGTTGGCTAGAAAATAGGTGAGGGTGGTCCTTCCTTAGATCTTCCTCTCGATCCCAGGTGGCTTCATCTTCAGTATGGTGGCTCCACTGAACTTTGCAAAACTTGATAACCTTGCTGCGCGTGACTCGGCTGGCAAACCTCGAGAATCTTAACTGGTTTCTCCTCATAGGTCAAATCGCTGTCCAACTGAATCGCTTCCAGTGGCACCGTATCTCTCAGCCGTATATCAGCCATCTCTAAGTGGCACTTCTTCAACTGGGAAACATGGAACACATCTTGAACTCCGGACAATCCTTTGGGCAACTCCAACTTGTAAGCAACTTCTCCCATACGCTCCAAAACTTTGTATGGTCCCACAAAACATGGTGCTAACTTTCCCTTAACTCCAAAACGCTTAAATCCTCGAAGTGGGGATACACGAAGATAAACTCTGTCTCCGACTTCGTAAGCTGTCTCCTTGCATTTAGAATCTGCATAGTTCTTCTGCTTGGACTGAGCTACCTTGAGCCTATCGCGAATTAGCTTAACCTTCTCTTCAGACTCCTTGATCAAATCTGGTCCAAACAACTGAAGGTCTCCAACTTCATCCCACAACAATGGTGTCCTGCACCTCCTTCCGTACAAAGCTTCGAAAGGGGCCATCTTCAAACTGGATTGATAACTATTGTTGTAAGAGAACTCTGCATATGGCAAATTGTCGTCCCAACTAGATCCATAATCTAGCGCACAAGCTCTCAACATGTCTTCCAGAATCTGATTGACTCTCTCGGTGTCCATGTGTCTGCGGATGAAAGGCTGTACTGAACTCTAGCCTGGTACCCAAGGTTTCATGCAACTGATTCCAGAACTTTGAGGTAAACTGGGTTCCTCTATCTGATACAATGGTCCTCGGAACTCCATGCAGACATACGATCCTGGTCATGTATATCTTTGCCAGCTTAGCACTGGTGTAAGTGGTCTTCACTTGGATGAAATGAGCTACCTTCGTCAAACGATCAAGTACAACCCATATTGAGTCATAGCCTGAACGAGTCCTAGGCAATCCCGTGATAAAATCCATGCCTAGCTTATCCCACTTCCATTCGGGTATCGGCAATGGCTGTAGCAATCCCGCTGGCTTCTGATGCTCTGGCTTCACTCTCTGACATACATCACATACTGCTACATACTCCGCAATATCCTTCTTCATTCTGGTCCACCAAAAAGTGTCCTTCAAATCTAGATACATCTTGGTATTTCCTGGGTGAATTGAATACAATGAATCATGGGACTCCTGCAGAATCAACTTCTTGATCTCCGGGTCATTAGGCACATAAATGCGGTCCTCAAACCATAGAGTATCGTGCTCATCCTCACGAAATCCCTTAGCTTTCCCCTTGCTCATTTTCTCCTTTACCTCGGCAATCTCCTTGTCTGTCTTCTGAGCTTCTCTGATCTTATTCATCAAAGTAAACTGAATTTCCAATGCTGCTACATAGCCTCTCGGAACTATCTCCAAACATAGCTCGCGAAGATCCTCGGCTAACTCCTTTGGTAACTCTCCGGTCATGAGAGTGTTGACATGGCTCTTGTGGCTCAATGCATCGGCTACTACGTTAGCCTTTCCGGGGTGATAATGCAATCTCATATCGTAATCTTTGATGAGCTCCAACCATCTCCTTTGCCTGAGATTTAACTCCTTCTTTGTGAAGATGTACTTCAAACTCTTGTGATCCCTGTACACCTCACAATGGTTTCCGATGAGAAAATGTCTCCATGTCTTCAATGCATGCACTATGGCTGCTAACCACAAATCATGTGTAGCATAATTCAACTCATGGGGCTTAAGCTGTTACGAAACAACTCTTCACTCCTGCATAAGCACTGCTCCAAGTTCTCGACGAGAAGCGTCGCAATATACTTCATAATCCTTGCGCTAATCTTGCAGAATCAACACTGGTGATGTAACCAAACGTTTCTTCAACTCCTGGAAACTGGCCTCACATTCCTCAGTCCAGTTGAACTTGGTGTCCTTCTTCAACAACTCTGTCATGGGTTTTGCAATCTTCAAGAAATTCTCAATGAACCTCCGGTAGTATCCTGTGAGTCCAAGAAAACTCTGGATCTCTCCAACTAACGTGGGTGCTTCCCAATTTGTCACAGTGACAACCTTGGTGGGGTCTACTGTTATTCCTTCTCCGGATATAACATGTCCGAGGAATCCAACTTCCTTCAACCAAAACTTGCACTTGCTGAACTTGGCATATAACTGATGTTCTCTGAGCTTCCCAAGTACCAAACGCAAATGCTCCTTATGCTCCTTCTCATTCTTCGAGTAGACGAAAATATCATCAATGAACACCATGACGAACATATCCAGAAACTCCATAAACACCTTGTTCATCATGTTCATGAATAGGCAGGTGCGTTAGTCAGACCAAATGACATAACGGTATACTCATATAGCTCGTACCTGGTGGTAAAAGCCGTCTTAGGTATATCCGGCTCCTGAATCTTCAACTGGTGGTATCCTGATCGCAGATCAATCTTGGAAATACCTTAGCTCCCTGCAACTGGTCAAACAGATCATTCATCATCGGTAGTGGGTACTTGTTCTTGATTGTCACTTTGTTCAATCCTCGATAGTCAACAACCATCCTCAACGATCCATCCTTCTTCTCCACTAGAATCACTGGCGATCCCCAAGGTGAAAAACTTGGGCGAATATAGCCTTTATCCAGTAACTCCTTAATTTGTTTCTTAATTTCCTCCAAATCCTTTGCGGGCATCCTGTACGGTCTCTTAGATATCGGCCATGTTCCTGGCAAAAGCTCAATCAAAACCTCAATGTCTCTATCCGGTGGCATGCCTAGCAACTCCTCTGGAAATACATCAGGAAAATCCTTCACCGCTGGTACTTCCTCCTGTACAACTCCTGATAAGGAATTTACTTGAGTCCTCTTCGGCTCATGTCGTGACACATACTTGATCCTTCTTCCTTCTGGGGTGGTAAACAAAATCGACTTGCTGGCGCAATCGATGTTTCCTCCATACATCGATAGCCAATCCATACCCAGAATCACATCCAAACCTTGTGACTCCAAAATTATTAAATCCGAGGGGAAAAGATGCCTACCTATGGTCAATGGCACTTGAAAACATCCTTGACTGGCCATATACTCCACTCCTGGTGAGCTTACTAACATAGGTGACCTAAGGGCTTGGGTTGGCAGTTTATACTTATCCACAAATCCCCTTGATATGTATGAATGTGATGCACCAGTATCAAAAAGAACGATCGCATTAAATGACTTAACAAAAAAACTTACCTATCACTGCATCTGGCTGGGCTTCAACCTCCTCCATGCTAACGTGGTTCACCTATCCCCTGTTGAAAGGGTTAGGCTTCTTCCCAGAGCTTCCATTGCCATTTCCATTCTTTGCTTCCGGACATTCAGTGGCATAATGTCCAGTCTTCTGGCATTTGAAACAGGTAATGTGGCTTAGATCCCTCTTGGCTGGTGTTGATGGTTGGCACGATTCTGTCCGTTGCTTCCCCCATTCCCATTGCCATTCTTGGGACCACTATAACTCCCTCCTCCATGGGTATGCTGAAAAGGTCCTCCCGAGCTCGGGGTAAAACGAGGCTTCTGCTGAGATCCAGAATTGTACTTCCCTTGTCCATACTTCCTCTTGCGGTTGTCAATCTGCTGCTGCTTCCCTTCAATCATGAGAGCTCTATCTACCAACTCATGGTAGTTGTTGAAGGTTGCCACCATCAACTGCATACTCAGCTCATCATTCAGTCCTTCCAGAAACTTCTCCTGCTTAGCTGCATCCGTAGCAACGTCATCTGGGGCATAACGTGCTAACTTACTAAAGTCATCCACATACTGGCCAACTGTATGTCCTCCTTGGCGCAAGTTGCGAAACTCATGCTTCTTCATGGCCATAGCTCCTGCTGAAAAATGGGCAGTACGAAAAGCCTGCTGAAACTGGTCCCATGTGACAGTGTCGATGGGATAAGTGGTTGTGAAATTCTCCCACCATGATGCTGCGGGTCCATCAAGCTGATGTGCGGAAAAATGCACCTTCTCCGCATCTATGCATCCTACAGTGGTCAACTCCCTTCCCATCTTGTGGAGCCAATCATCTGCAACTATCAGCTCGGTGCTACTAGAGAACACCGGCGGATTCAGCCTCAAGAAACGGGCTAAGTGATCAACAGGTGGTGGTGGTGGTGGGTTGTTGTTGTTGTTATTGTTGTTGTTGTTGTTCCCCTGATTCTGATTCTGGACTAGCATCTACATCAATGCATTCTGCTGCTGGATCAACTCAGTGAGCTCCGGTGGGAAAGCAAATCCATTGCCACGTTTTGGAGGCATCTGAGGGTTTAGAAAAGATGAGAATATAGAATAGAATAAGGTCTAGAGAGAAAACACTACCCATATGCACATGAGACAAAACACAAACAATATCACTTCAATCAATTCAAACAAGAGCATACAACGGTCTAACTATCATTACAAAAGTGCTCGGACTATACTATATACATGGGGGAAATACTACTACTGTTATGGTGGTCGACTAGAAAAATTGATCGGTCGAAGACTCCATGATATCTGCTCCAGCTTCATCAACAAAGGCATCATCATTATCGTCGGGGTCCGAGTCGGTGTCGTCGATGATGATGTAATTGTCCGGGCAAGTGCAATCATCTTTGGCCGGACTCCAAGACTATGAAGATACAAGATTGAAGACTCCGTCCCGTGTCCGGATGGGACTTTCCTTGGCGTGGAAGGCAAGCTCGGCGATATGAATATGTAGATCTCCTACCATTGTAACCGACTCTGTGTAACCCTAGCCCTCTCCGGTGTCTATATAAACCGGAGGGTTTTAGTCCGTAGGACGAACGACAATCATACCATAGGCTAGCTTCTAGGGTTTAGCCTCCTTGATCTCGTGGTAGATCTACTCTTGTACTACCCATATCATCAATATTAATCAAGCAGGAGTAGGGTTTTACCTCCACCGAGAGGGCCCGAACCTGGGTAAAAACATCATGTCCCTTGTCTCATGTTGCCATCCGCCTAGACGCACAGTTCGGGACCCCCTACCCGAGATCCGCCGGTTTTGACACCGACATTGGTGCTTTCATTGAGAGTTCCTCTGTGTCGTCACCTGTAGGCCCGATGACTCGTTCGATCATCAACAACAACGCGGTCCAGGGTGAGACTTTTCTCCCCGGACAGATCTTCGTATTCGGCGTCTTTGCACTGCGGGCCAATTCACTTGGCCATCTGGAGCAGATCGAAAGCTACGCCCGCCATTAGGTCGATTTGGAAGTTTGAACTATACGGCTGACACCCGCGGAGACTTGATCTTCGACGGATTCGAGCCACAGCCGAGCGCGCCGCACTGTCACGATGAGCATGATTTAGCTCTGCTGCCGGACAATGCCCTGGAGGCCGCACAAGAGTCCACTCCGACCCTTAGCTCGGAGCCGACTGCGCCGATCGAGGAGTGGTGGCTGGACACCGCCTCGGGGGCTGCTACCTCTATGGCGATAGAGCCGAATACCAACCCTATCCCCTGTGAAGCCCATGACTCCAAGGTGCCGGACTTCTCTCTGGACCCCGAACCTTCCGCGCCCCTGCTAATCGAATCCGATTGGGCACCGATCATGGAGTTCACCGCTGCGGACATCTTTCAGCACTCGCCTTTTGGCGACATCCTGAATTCGCTAAAGTGTCTCTCTTTATCAGGAGAGCCCTGGCCGGATTATGGTCAGGACGGTTGGGATGCGGACGACGAAGAAATTCAAAGCCCACCCACCACCCACTTCGTGGCCACTGTCGATGACTTAACCGACATGCTAGACTTCGACTCCGAAGACATCGACGGTATGGACGACGATGCCGGAGACGACCAAGAACCAGCGCCTACAGGGCACTGGAAGGCCACCTCGTCATACGACATATACATGGTGGACATCCCAAAAGATGGGAATGGTGATGGAATAACAGAGGATGACCCCTCCAAGAAACAGCCTAAGCGCCGGCGTCAGCGGCGCCGCTCTAAATCCCACCACAGCAAAAATGGAGATTCCGGCACCGGAGACAATAACACCCCGGACAGCGCCGGAGACAACCCCCTCCAGCAAGATTCAGCACAGGAGGATGGAGAAACCAGCCCTCATGAGAGAGTGGCAGACAGAGAGGTAGAGGACGACAATTATATGCCTCCCTCCGGAGACGAGGCAAGCCTCGACGACGATGAATTTGTCGTGCCTGAGGATCCCGTCGAACAAGAGTGTTTCAAACGTAGGCTTATGGCCACGGCAAGCAGCCTAAAGAAAAAGCAGCAACAACTTAGAGCTGACCAAGACTTGCTAGCCGACAGATGGACTGAAGTCCTTGCGACCGAAGAGTATGAACTCGAACGCCCCTCTCAAAGCTACCCCAAACGCAAGCTGCTACCCCGATTAGAGGAGGAAGCACATAAACCAACATCACCAGCGCATAATATGGCCGACCAGCCACCTCGTGGCCGCGACAGAGAGGCCTCTAGGCCCTCCACTAAAGCCGCACCCCGGCGTCGCTCGAAAAGTACAAAGCCACGGGGGAGCGCGCCGGACTTACGAGACATATTGGAGGATAAGGAAAGACAAACAAGATCGATCTATGGATCGCGTGGGCGCCCACGATACGTGATTTACAACCGCCACGCCGGATACAAGAATTCCGCCGGGCGAACTGATGAGACAAAGCTCGTTTGAGCTGTGTCGTGATATAGCCCAATACAGAGGCGCCAGACACCCACTATGCTTCATGCATTTAATAATGGATCATCAAATCCCCGAGGGTTTCAAACCCGTAAACATTGAATCATACGACGACACAACAGATCCTGCGGTCTGGATCGAGGACTATCTCCTTCACATCCACATGGCCCGCGGTGATGATCTACATGCCATCAGATACCTCCCACTCAAGCTTAAAGGACCAGCTCGGCATTGGCTCAACAACTTGCCAGCAGAATCAATCGGGTGTTGGGAAGACCTGGAAGCCGCATTCCTTGATAACTTCCAAGGCACCTATGTGCGACCACCAGACGCCGATGACCTAAGCCACATAATTCAGTAGCCAGATGAATCGGCCAAACAATTCTGGACACGGTTCTTAACTAAGAAAAATCAAATCGTCGATTGTCCGGATGCAGAGGCCCTTGCAGCCTTCAAACATAACATCCGCGATGAGTGGCTTGCCCGGCACCTAGGACAGGAAAAGCCGAAATCCATGGCAGCCCTCACATCACTCATGACCCGCTTCTGCGCAGGAGAGGACAGCTGGCTAGCTCGTAGTAACAACCTGACCAAAAACTCTGGTAGTTCGGATACCAAGGACAGCAATGGTAGGTCGCGTCGCAATAAGCACAAGCGCCGCATTAACGTCGATAATACTGAAGATACGGCAGTCAATGCCGGATTCAGAGGCTCTAAACCTGGTCAGTGGAAAAAGCCATTCAAAAGAAATACTCCGGGCCCGTCCAATTTGGATCGAATACTCGATCGCTTGTGCCAGATACACGGCACCCCCGAAAAGCCAGCCAATCACACCAACAGGGATTGTTGGGTGTTCAAGCAGGCAGGCAAGTTAATTGCTGAAAATAATGACAAGGGGCTGCATAGCGATGACGAGGAGGAGACCCGGCCGCCGAACAATAGAGGACAAAAGGGTTGCCCCCCACAAGTGCGGACGGTGAACATGATATACGCAACCCACATACCCAAAAGGGAGCGGAAGCATGCACTTAGGGACGTATATGCGATGGAGCCAGTCGCCCCAAAGTTCAACCCGTGGTCCTCATGCCCGATCACTTTTGATCAAAGGGACCACCCCACTAGCATCCGCCATGGCGGATTCGCCGCATTGGTTCTAGACCCAATCGTCGACGGATTTCACCTCACTAGAGTCCTGATGGATGGCGGCAGTAGCCTGAACCTGCTTTATCAGGATACAGTGCACAAGATGGGCATAGACCCGTCAAGGATTAAACCCACAAAAACGACCTTTAAAGGCGTCATACCAGGTGTAGAGGCCAATTGTATAGGCTTAGTTACACTTGAAGTGGTCTTCGGATCCCCGGATAACTTCCGAAGCGAGGAGTTAATCTTCGACATAGTCCCGCTCGCAGATGGCTATCATGCATCGCCGGACGAACCGCGATTCGCAAAATTCAATGCGGTGCCGCACTACGCATACCTCAAGCTCAAGATGCCAGGCCCTCGAGGATTCATTACGGTCAACGGAAACACCGAACGCTCTCTCCGAACGGAGGAGCATACAACGGCTCTCGCGGCGGAAATACAAAGCAGCCTCCTAAGGCAATTCTCGAGCCCGGTTGTTAAGCGGCCGGACACCGTCAAGCGCGCCCGGAGTAACCTACAACAAGACCACCTGGCACGTTCCGAGCACGCGTAGCAATGCAGCCCCCACCCTAGCCCTCGCAAAATTGCGAGACCAGTACCACGTGTACATAACTACGCCCTGGAGATACCATGGGCACAGGGGGAGGGGCACGACCACGGCATGCCCAGAGTGCGGCTCAACCACACCAGGGGCTTCCAATTGTGTCATTCTTCTTTTTTATTTCTTCTTATTCACAAGACTCCATTTTTCAGAAGCCCTGTCCGGCAGTAGACTTGCCGAATCCACGATGCAACAGCCAGGGAAGCAGAAAAGCTACGTCGAGTATCCAGGTGGTCTCCATTACGAGCATTATACCTGTTTTACATACCATTCCGCAGCCTACCCCTGGAGGGGGACATGTTAAATAGTACCATCCCTTGCTTATCGCACTATTTGTTTCGTTCTGCTTTCATTGCAGTATTTTTTGAATAAACAATGCATCGCTTTTAGCCTATCATTGCATTCCTTTTTTTATCTATATATGTTCACTTATGACATGTTGCACCCGTACACTTTGGTACGGACAAATACACCAGGGGCTTAAGTTCCCCAAAGTATGGTGTGATAAGTCCGAACACTTTCACAAGTGCGGCACCCCGAACTTATAGCATTATATGCATCGGCTCCGAATCATGTCTTGGGTCAATAGTTGGGTTTGCCCGGCTCCCATGTTTTGGTACCTTACGTTCCGTTATATTGGCTAAGGTAGCGCTGGGAGAACCACTGCGATTGTGCCCCAGTTGAGCTGGGTTGAGCACCTCAGTGGAGAAAGCTAAAACTGACCGTCATGATGGGGCAAGAGCCAGTCGCTGTTCGAGAGGTTTTTTCGAGTCCCTAAAGACTTATGCCGCTTAGAGCGAGCAGCCGGCTTTGTCCGGCCCCAGGTGTGGATAGCGCCCCGAATTTGGCCTTCCGAATACTAGGGGCTTCGCCAAAATTTAAAATTATAGAATTCTATGGCTAAGTGGGAGTGTTCAAGCATTATAAGTCCGGTTGCCTCGTTCGTTGTGTTGAGCGCCTCCCTCGAAGGACCCAAAAATGGGAAAAAGAGCGCTCAAGTTTATCCCGAACACCCCAGCACTCGCGGCATGGGGGCTGAAGCCAACGACTTGCCATCTCGCGGCATTGCTTAGCGCATATGAACAAGTTTTCAGCGCACAGGATAACAAAATGTGAGTCTACTCAAAAATTACATCGTTGGAGCATTCACCCGCTATAAGGCAGGCACCCTTCAGGACACCCTTATAGTACATCAGGGGCACCGGATGTCCGGCCTCAGCATACTGAGACCAGAATACCTTATCCGTCGAGCTCCCTTCCTCGGCCCGGTAGAATGCGGCAGCATCGGACACACTGCGGGGCAGATCTGCGAATGCTCCTGGAGAGCTCCGGATTCGGGTAAGTAACAAGTAATTCACTTTCACGTGCTTGCTTTGCATGAAGAATGCCTTACCCGCCGCTATCTTCTTTATTGCCTCAATTTCCTAGAGGGCTTTTTGGGCTTCGGCCTTGGCGGCTTTGGCACTCTCAAGAGCCGAGGCGAGCTCGGACTCTCGAGTCTTCGAGTCACGCTCCAAAATCTCGTGTTTTTCCACGAGAGCATGGAGCTCTTGCCGCACCTCTGCCACCCGCGCCTCCTGCTTCTCCCGCTCGGTGCGTTCCGCGGCCGCATTGCGTTCGGCCTCGGACACCGCTTCCTTCAGGGTCACCACCTCGTTCGTGGCCCCTGCAATACTCACGTTATCCTTGTCATTTTTTGCAACCAAATCCTTTTCTATAAGGTATTACTTTAATAAGGTATTACTTACTTTCCTTGTCCTCGAGCTGCTTCTTGGCACGGCCGAGCTCGTTCTTGGACCGCTCGAGGCTATGCTTCAAGGCATTGACCTCCGTAGTCAGTGCGGTAGAGGTCAGCAGCGCAGCCTGCATTCCCATATTGACATATTTGTGTTAGACTCCTGCGTATATCTTTTTAGATCCTCAGTTCGGCTTTTCTTTCCAAACACCAAACTGAGCATCAGGGGCTACTGTCTATGCGGTACTATTTTTACATATCTTAGTCACATACCTCAAAGCCTGTTAGAAGGCTGGTGTAGGCTTTGGTCAGCCCGCTCTTGGCGGACTGAACCTTTTGAATCACCGCACTCATGACAGTGCGGTGCTCCTCGTCGATGGAAGCGCCGTTGAGCGCCTCTAGCAAATTATCCGGCGCCTCCGGTTGGACGGAGGCCACCGGCGTCGCAGTCTTGCCCTCCTTACGAAGGGGCCGCCCGCCGGACTCCAGAACCACTAAAGGTTCCGGTGTGGAGTCCGGCCCAGGACCGAACCTAGAACCCTTCGCGGGTTGATCCCCCTCGTGCCCAAACTCCGGGAGGTTGCCTTGCAGCACCTCCGGGACCTCCTCCTCCTGGCCGGGCCCCTTTCGGGACCCCACCTCGGCGTCATCGGCAGCGCGAGGAGATGAGGCGGCCGGAAGTGAAGTACTATTCACATCCGACGGGGCCAGGGAGCCGCTCGACTAAGCGGGGAAATCGTCCTTGGGCGGTGAGGGAGTCCTGGACTAGGGGGTGTCCGAACGGCCGGACTATCATTATCCGCCGGACTCCAAGACTACGAAGATACAAGATTGAAGACTCCGGCTCGTGTCCGGATGGGACTTTCCTTGGCGTGGAAGGCAAGCTTGGCAATACGGATATGTAGATTTCCTACCATTGTAACCGACTCTGTGTAACCCTAGCCTCCTCCGGTGTCTATATAAACCGGAGGGCTTTAGTCCATAGGACAACATACATTACAACAATCATACCATAGGCTAGCTTCTAGGGTTTAGCCTCCTTGATCTCGTGGTAGATCCACTCTTGTAATACCCATATCATCAATATTAATCAAGCAGGACGTAGGGTTTTACCTCCATCGAGAGGGCCCGAACCTGGGTAAAAACATCGTGTCCCTCGTCTCCTGTTACCATCCGCCTAGACGCACAGTTCGGGACCCCTACCGAGATCCGCCGGTTTGACACCGACATTGGTGCTTTCATTGAGAGTTCCTCGTGTCGCCACCGATAGGCTTGATGGCATCTTCAACCAACGACGCTGTCCGTGGTGAGACTTTTCTCCCGGACAGATCTTCAGATTCGGCGGCTTCGATCAAGGGACAATTCACTTGGCCATCCGGAGCAGATCGAAGCTATGCCCCGCCGTCAGTCGATTTGAAGCTTAAACTTCACGGCCGACGTCCGCGGAGACTTGATCTTCGACGGACTCGAGCCACAGCCAAGCGCGCCGCACTGTGACGACGGGCATGATCTAGCTCTGCCACCGAACAGTGCCTTGGTGGCCGCACACGGATCCGCTTCGGCTATTAGCCCGGAGCCGACCGCCCAGATCGAAGGCCGGTGGATAGACGCCGCCCTGGGGGCTTCAACATCCACAGCGATGGAGCCGAACACTAATCTTGTCCCCTGCGAAACTCGTGATCCCGAGGCGCCGGACTCCGAAACTCCCGCGCCCCTACCAATCAATCTGGATTGGGCGCCGGTTATGGAATTCACCACCGCGGACATCTTCCAACACTCGCCTTTTGGCGATATCCTGAATTCATTAAAGCATCTCTCGTTATCGGGAGAGTCCTGGCCGGACTATGGCCAGGATGGTTGGGGTACGGACAACGAAGAAATTTAGAGCCCACCCACCACCCACTTTGTAGCCACTGTCGAGGATTTAACCGACATGCTAGACTTTGACTCCGACGACATTGACGCTATGGACGACGATGCCGGAGACGAACAGGAGCCAGCGCCTACAGGGCACTGGAAGACCACCTCGTCATACGACATATATATGGTGGATACCCCAAAAGACGGGGATGGCGAAGAAGCAGCGGAGGCAGACTCTCTAAAGAAGCAGCCCAAACACCGACGTCAGCGGCGCCGCTCTAAATCCCGCCACAGCAAGAATGGAGATTCCGGCAAAGGAGACAATAATACTCCAGAAAGTGCCAAAGACAATCCCCTCCAGCACGACTCAGCGCAGGAGGATGCAGAAGCAAGCCCCCACGAGAGGGCGGCAGATAAAGAGGTTGAGGATCATAACTATATGCCTCCCTCCAAAGATGAAGTAAGCCTCAATGATGATGAATTCGTCGTACCCGAGGATCCCGTCGAACAAAAGCGCTTCAAGCGCAGGCTTATCGCCACAGCAAACAGCCTAAAGAAAAAGCAGCAACAGCTTCAAGCTGATCAGACCTGCTGGCCGATCGATGGACCGAGGTCCTCGCGTCAAGAGTATAAACTCAACGCCTCCAAAAGTTACCTAAGACGCAAGCTGCTCCCTCGATTAGAGGAGGAAGCATACGTACCTTCATCACCAGCGCGACGATATGGCTGATCGACCACCCGTGGTCGTGATGAGAGGCATCCGCCCCAGCCAAGACCATACCCCGCATCGCTCCAAAAGTACGAAGCCAAGAGGGAACGCGCCGGACTTGCAAGACATATTGGAGGACAAAGCAAGGCAATCCAGATCCATCTATGGATCACGTGGGCGCCCTACGACCCACGACAAATACCGCCGCGCCGGATACAATAACCCTGGCCGAGACGAGCACAGCAGACAGCGCTCTCTCGAGCTGCGTCGCGATATTGCTCAATACAGAGGCGCCGCACACCCGCTATGCTTCACTGACGAAGTAATGGATCATCAGATCCCCGAAGGTTTTAAACCCGTAAACATCGAATCTTATGATGGCACAACAAACCCCGCGGTTTGGATCGAAGACTATCTTCTCCACATCCATATGGCCCATGGCGCACCATCTCCACGCCATCAAGTACCTCCCACTCAAGCTTAAAGGACCAGCTCGGCATTGGCTTAACAGCTTGCCCGCAGAGTCAATTGGGTGTTGGGAAGACCTGGAGGCCGCATTCCTTGATAACTTCCAAGGTACATATGTGCGACCACCAGACGCCGATGACCTAAGCCACATCATTCAGCAGCCAAACGAATCAGCCAGACAATTCTGGACACGGTTCTTAATGAAGAAAAATCAAATCGTCGACTGTCCGGATGCAGAGGCCCTTGCTGCCTTCAAACATAACATCCGGGACGAATGGCTAGCCCGGCACCTGGGGCAGGAAAAGCCAAAGTCCATGGCAGCCCTCACATCTCTAATGACCCGCTTTTGCATGGGAGAAGACAGCTGGCTAGCCCGCAGCAACAATCTCCGTAAAAATTCTGGCAGTCCGGATACTAAGGACAACAACGGCAGGTCACGTCGAAACAAAAACAAGCGCCGCATTAACGGCGACGATAAGGAGGATACGGCAGTTAATGCCGGATTCCGAGGCTCTAAACCCGATCAGCGGAAGAAGCCATTCAAAAGAACCACTCCGGGTCCGTCCAATCTGGACCGAATACTCGACCGCTTATGCCAGATACATGGCACCTCTGAAAAGCCAGCTAACCACACCAATAGAGATTGCTGGGTGTTCAAGCAGGCCGGCAAGTTAATTGTCGAAAACAATGACAAGGGGCTAAATAGCGACGACGAGGAAGAGACCCGACCGGCCGAACAACAGAGGACAGAAGGATTTCCCCCATAAGTGCGGACGGTGAATATGATATACGCGACCCACATACCCAAGAGGGAGAGGAAACGCGCACCACGGACGCCTATGCGATGGAGCGATCGCCCCAAAGTTCAACCCATGGTCCTCTTGTCCGATCACTTTCGATCAAGAGACCATCCGACCAGCATACGCCATGGCGGATTCGCCGCATTGGTTTTAGACCCAATCGTCGATGGGTTCCACCTCAAAAGAGTCCTGATGGATGGCGGTAGCAGCCTGAACCTGCTTTATCAGGATACAGTGCGCAAAATGGGCATAGACCCATCAAGGATTAAACCTACAAAGACAACCTTTAAAGGTGTCATACCAGGAGTGGAAGCCAAGCTATGCAGGCTCACCACACCGAAGTGGTCTTGGATCCCGGATAATTTCGGAGCGAAGAGTTAATCTTGACATAGTCCCGTCATGCGATGGCTATCACGCCTGCTCGGACGAACCGCGTTTGCAAAATTCAACGCGTGCCGCATTATGCATACCTAAAGCTCAAGATGCCAGCCCTCGTGGAGTCATCACGGTCAATGGGAATACGGAACGCCCTCCGAACGGAGGAACATACAATGCTCGCTCGCGGCGAAATCTGAGCAGCCTCTTAAGGCAATTCTCGAGTCCGCCGTTAAAAGGCCGGATACAGAAAGCGCCCGAGCAATGCCAACCAAGACCACTGGCGCGATCGAGCATCGCAGAGTAATGCGGCCCCTAACCTCCCCGCGCATGATCGCAAGAATAACACTCCGCGTACATCATTATGCTTTGGAGATACCATGGGCACAGGGGAGGGGGCACGATCGCAATGGACCCAGAGTGCGGTTCGACTACACTGGGGGCTCGCAAGTATGCCCCCCTTTTTTATTTTATTTTCCTTCTTTTATGTACGCAGGACTCTGTTAACCAGAAGACCTGTCCGGCGGCGAATCTGCCGAACTCATGATGCAATAGTCAGGGACTAAAGAAGGCCGCGACGAACACTCAGGTGGTCTCAATTACGAACATTAAATTCGATTACATACACCAAGTCTGCAGCTCACCCCTGGAGGGGGACATGTTTATTTAGTCCAAATCCCTTGCTTACCACACTATTTGTATCAGTCCGCTCTACTAGCAGACTTTCTTTCATAAATAATGCAGCACCTTGTTGATCACAATTGCATTATCTTTTATATATATATATATATATATATATGTTTATTACATGACATCTTGCACCCGTATATTTTGGTACGGCCGAATACGCCAGGGGCTTCTGTTCCCCACTCTATGGTGTGATAAGTCCGAACACTTTCACAAGTGCGGCACCCCGAACTTATAGCATTATATGAATTGGCTCCGAATCATGTCTTGGGTCAATAGTTGGGTTTGCCCGGCTCCCATGTTTTGGTACCTTACGTTCCGTTCCGTCGGCTAAGGTAGCACTGGGAGAACCACTGCGATTGCGCCCCGGTTGAGCCGGGCGAGCGCCTCAGTGGAGAAAGCTAAAACTGACTGGCATGATAAGGCGAGAGACCGGTCGCTGTTCGAGAGGTTTTTTCAGGTCCTTAAAGACTCATGCCGCTTCGAGCGAAGTTCCGGACAATGTCCGAAGAAGGCGTGGATAGCGCCCCGGATTCGGTCTTCCGAATACCAGGGGCTTCGCCAAAATTTAAAATTATAGAATTCTATGGCTAAGTGAGAGTGTTCAAGCATTATAAGTCCGCTTGCCTTGTTCGTTGTGTTGAGCGCCTCCCTCGATGGACCCAACAATGGGAACAAGAGCGCTCATGTTTATCCCGAACACCCCAGCACTCGCGGCTTGGGGGCTGAAGCCAACGACTTGCCATCTCTTAGATTTTATAAACGGCCGCACAAAAGGTAATATTTTAAATTAAACAAGTGTTGCTCATGGCGCATATAAACGAAGTTTTCAGCGCACAGGATAAATACATAGCGAGTTCACTCAAAGATTACATTTTGAGAGCACTCATCTGCAATATCGCAAGCTCCCTTCAGGACAATTTTATAATACTTCTCCGGCGTGCGATACTCCTTGCCCGGCGGCGGTGGGTCCGTGAGAAGCTTCTCCGCATCCAACTTGCCCCATTGCACCTTTATGCGGGCAAGAGCCCGGCGAGCGCCTTCAATACAGGCGGAGCGCTTGACGACCTCCACCCAGGGGCTTGCATCCACCAGCCGCCGCACGAGGCCAAAGTAGCTCCCAGGCATAGCCTGTCCAGGCCACAGCCGGACTATGAGGCCCTTCATGGCCTCCTCAGCTACCTTGTGGAGTTCGACCAGCTGCTTCAGCTGGTCGCTTGGGGGCACTGGATGGCCGGCCTCAGCGTACTGAGACCAGAAGACCTTCTCTGTCAAGCTCCCCTCCTCTCCACGATAGAATGCGGCGGCATCAGATGCACTACGCGGCAGATCTGCAAATGCCCCTAGAGAGCTCCGAATGCGGGTAAGTGTCAGGTAGTTCACATTAACATGCCTGCTTTGCATGAAAAATGCCTTACCCACCGCTATCTTCTTTATGTCCTCAACCTCCTGAAGGGCCTTACGGGCTTCGGCCTTGGCGGACTTGGCACTTTCGAGAGTCGAGGCAAGCTCGGACTCTCGAGTCTTGGAGTCATGCTCCAAACTCTCATGCTTTTCCATGAGAGCCTGGAGCTCTTGCCGAACTTCCGCCACCCGTGCCTCTTGCTTTTCTCGCTCATCCCGTTCCGCGGCCGCATTATGCTCGTCGCGGACACAAAGATCCTTCGTGGCTGCCACCTCGTTAGTGGCCCCTGCAATACACATATTATCCTTGTTAAAATTTATTGCAACCAAAATCCTTTTCTGTAAGGTACCTATTCAAAGCGGTGTTACTCACCTTCTTTTTCCTCGAGCTGCCTCTTGGCATGGCCGAGCTCTTGCTCGGACCGCTCGAGGTCCTTCTTCAGCATATCGACCTCCACCGTTAAAGCGGCAGAGGCCAGCAGAAAGAGCCTCGCAAACCCATATTGACATATTTTTAGCAACCTCACGCATATCTTGATAGATCCTCGGTCCGGCTTTTCTTTCCGAACACGAACTAAGCATCAGGGGCTACTGTCTATGCGGTACTACATTACATAATTTTAACTTCTTACCTCAAAGCCTGTTAGAAGGCTGCTGCAGGCTTCGGTCAGCCCGCTCTTAGCAAGCTGAACCTTCTCTCAATCACCGCACTCATGATAGTGCGGTGTTCTTCCTCGATGGAAGCGCCTTTAAGCGCCTCCAACAAGCTATCCGGTGCCTTCGGTTGAACGGAGGCCGCCGGCATCACGGTCTTGCCCTTCTTTCGAAGGGGCCGCTTGCCGGACTCTGGAACCACTGCGGGTTCCGATTTAGAGTCCGGCACAAAGTCCGGGAGGCTGCCTGACGGCACCTCCGGAGCCTCCTCCTGATGGGTCCCTCTCTGGGATCCCACCTCGGCGTCCTCGTCGACGCGTGGGGTAGAGGCAGTCGGGATGGAATTCACATCCGACGAGGCCAACGACCTGCTCGATGAGTCAGGAAGATCGTCATCGACCGGACTACGGACAGAATGCGGCGTTAGAAGGATACTACGTGACATGAAAGGTACGGCATATAAATGATCCGGATACTTACAATCTCGCCGGACGCCTGGCCCTTGGAGGCCACTCATCCTCGCCAACGCTGATGTTGGCGAAACTGTCCGGGGGGATAGTTCTCCCCCTCTTGGACCCTTCGGCCTCCCCGATCGGGGAAGCCTTCCTCTTCTTCTCTCCCTCCTCCGGGAGAGAATACTCCTCCTCCTCATCTTCGGGGGAGGAGTCCGCGTCGTCATCAGACGCCTGATTGCGGGAACTCTTTTGAGTCCCCGCGGCCACCTTCTTGGCCTTCTTCTCCGGCACCACGTGCGGTGCCGGAACCAGCAGCCCTGTTAAGCGGGCATCCACTGGGTCTTCTGGCATGGGAGCCGGGCTGATAAGCAGCTTGGCCTTCTCCATCCATTCCTGTCAAAGGAAGAGGCAGAATGAAACCTCACTAAGATTCAATTTAATTATCACAAGTGTCCCGTAATGGGGTTGAATCACTTACCTCATCAGTTGGATACTGCGAGCTGAATCCGCGATCTTCCGTCGTGGACGCAGGGGCTTCGGCGCCCATGAACAGCACCCTCCAGGCGCCTTTGTATGTTGTATCGAAGAGCCCGCTTAGCGCCTGGTGTTTTTCCGGATTGAACTCCCACAAATTAAATGCCCGTTCTTGGCATGGGAGGATCCGCCGGATGAGCATGACTTGGACCACGTCGACGAGCCTGAGCCTATTGCTCACCATCTTTTTGATGCAGGCTCGGAGTCCCGTCACCTCCATCGGATTGCCCCACCGCAAGCCCTTCTCTTCCGGGAGGTGAGCTGCGTGGGAATGCGAGATCTAAACTCGGGGCCGCCGCCCATGTGGGCTTGCGGCTCGGTGATGTAGAACCACCCGATTGCCACCCCTTGACGGAATCCACAAAGGTCCTTCGAGCCAAGGTACGTTGGGCAATTTGCCCAACATGGCGCCTCCGATTCCGCTTATGCGCCCTTCACAACCTTCGCTTGACGTTGAAGGTCTTGAGCCACAGGCGAAGTGGGGCGGATGCAGAGGAAGGCCTCGCACACGATGATAAACGCTAAGATGTTGAGGATGAAGTTCGGCGCCAGATCGTGGAAATCCAGGCCGTAGTAAAACATGAGCCCCCGGACAAATGGATGGAGCGGAAAGCCCAGTCCGCGGAGGAAGTGGGGGAGAAAGACAACCCTCTCATGAGGCCCAGGGGTAGGAATGAGTTGCCCCTCGTCGGGCAGCCGATGCGCGATATCGCTGGAAAGGTATCCGGCGCTGCGCAGCTTGGTGATGTCCTCCTCCTTAGCGGTGGAGGCCAACCATTTACCTCCCACTCCGGACGTATTCGGAGAAGGTCGATGCGAGATGCGCAAGCTTGGGCGTTGGAGCTTGAGTGCGCGGAGATGGATAAGCAAAGGAGGATGAAGGCGTAGGTGAGAAGGTGAATCCTTATCCCTTATATAGGGGCGGACGAAACTGCGCGTCCCCCACCGGCCTGGTAAAACTCACTTATCTCCCAAGCGCCACCATCAATGGCGCGGTTGGGTTACCCACGTCCGTATTGATGAGGATCCTGGAATAAGGGAACACGATCTCGCTCGACAAGGCGTGCCAAGAAACGCGCCGCTAAACGCGCCGAGGTGGTATAGTAAAAACGATTCAAACAAAGGCTTGGTAGCGGTGTGATGTCACGCCGCATAATACGCCGCAGATTAAACTAAGTGTACATCTTATTCTCTCTACGGTGGAATGTGGAAATTATTTTTGCGAGCCGACACTATCACGGTGTTCATGATCTTCTCGGATTATTCAAGGAGGAACCCGCCTTGCAATGTCGAACATTATGCACGCCGGACTTATCGCCATTGAAGACCGGTTGAGGGGCTACCGAGGAGTCCTGGACTAGGGGGTGTCTGGACGGCTGGACTATCATTATCCGCCAGACTCCAAGACTACGAAGATACAAGATTGAAGACTCCGGCTCGTGTCCGGATGGGACTTTCCTTGGCGTGGAAGGCAAGCTTGGCAATACGGATATGTAGATTTCCTACCATTGTAACTGACTCTGTGTAACCCTAGCCTCCTCCGGTGTCTATATAAACCGGAGGGCTTTAGTCCGTAGGGCAACATACAATACAACAATCATACCATAGGCTAGCTTCTAGGGTTTAGCCTCCTTGATCTCGTGGTAGATCCACTCTTGTAATACCCATATCATCAATATTAATCAAGCAGGACGTAGGGTTTTACCTCCATCGAGAGGGCCCAAACCTGGGTAAAAACATCGTGTCCCTCGTCTCCTGTTACCATCCGCCTAGACGCACAGTTCAGGACCCCCTACCCGAGATCCGCCGGTATTGACACCGACAGGCGGGCTACATGGTTGTATTCGGCGTTAGAAGACACTATGTGACGAAAGAAAAATCGTGAGTTATTCTGGAATCCGGACACTTACGATCTCGCCAGGGGTTTGACCCTCGAAGGCCACTCCTCTTCGCCATCGTCGGCATTGGTGGAACAGTCCGGAGGAAGGGTCCTTCCCTTCTTGGACCCTTCGGCCTCCTCCGTTGGGGAAGCCTTCCTTTTCTTCTCCCCCCCCCCACTGGGGGAGAGGCCTCTTTCTTCTCATCCTCGTCTTCACGGGAGGAGTCCGCCTCGGAGTCATCGGACGATGAGTCCAATAACACCTGGCGCCGGGAACTCCTCCGAGTTCCCGTGGCCTTCTTCTTGGCCTTCTTCTCCGGCACCACGTAAGGCGCCGGAGCCAGCAGTCCCGTTAATCGGGCATCCGCTGGGTCTTCGGCAAGGGAGCGGACGCTTAACCTGCCGGATGTCTTCGCCGAGCCTGTTAAAGGTAATGGGAGTTTAGATCCGGCATGGAGTCAAACTATGAAAAACAAGTGTCCCGTAAAGGGTAGAATAGCTTACCTCGCCGGCTGGACGCTGCGAGCTGAATCCGCGATCTTCGGTAGCGGATGCGGGAGCCTCGGCGCCCTTGAACAGCACCTTCCAGGCATCTTTGTATGTAGTGTCGAAGAGCCTACTTAAGGTTTGGTGCTGTGCCGGATCAAACTCCCACAAATTAAAAGCCCGCTCCTGGCACGGGAGGATCCGGCGGACGAGCATAACCTGGACTACGTTGACAAGCTTGAGCTTCTTGTTCACCAAAGTTTGAGCGTAGGATTGGAGTCCGTTCAGCTCGTCCAAATCACCCCATGATAGGCCCTTCTCTTTCCAGGAGGTGAGCCGTGTGGGGCTGCCAGATCTGAATTCGGGGGCCGCTGCCCATTCAGGGTCACGCGGCTCGGTGATATAGAACCACCCCGATTGCCACCCCTTTATGGTCTCCACAAAAGAGCCTTCGAGCCATAGGACGTTGGGCATCTTGCCCACCATGGCACCTCTGCACTCCGCTTGGCGGCCACCCACTACCTTCGGCTTGACATTGAAGGTCTTCAGCCATAAGCCGAAGTGGGGCTGGATGCAGAGGAAAGCCTCGCACACGACGATGAACACCGAGATGTTGAGGATGAAATTCGGGGCCAGATCGTGGAAATCCAAGCCATAGTAGAACATGAGCCCCCGGACAAATGGGTGAAGTGGAAAACCTAGTCTGTGGAGGAAGTGGGTGAGGAACACCACCCTCTCATGGGTCCAAGGGGTGGGGATGAGCTGCCCCTTGTTGGGAGCCGATGCGCGATGTCGCCGGACAGGTATCCGGCCTTCCGCAGCTTTTTGATATGCCCCTCCGTGACGGAGGAGGCCATCCACTTGCCTCCCGCTCCGGACATGACTGGGGAAGGTTGAGGTGAGATGTGCGGGCTTGGGCGTTCGAGCTCGAGTGCGCGGAAATGGATAAGCAAAGGAAGAAGAAGGCGTAGGTAAAAAGGTGGATCCTTATCCCCTATATATGGGCGGACGAAACTATCCGTCCCCACCAGCCTGGTAAAACTCGCTTATCTCCCAAGCGCCGTAATCAATGGCATGGTTGGGTTACCCACGCCCGTATTGATGAGAATCCCGGGATAAGGGGACACGATCTCTGCTTTGACAAGACGTGCCAAGGAAACTGCTTCACTAAACGCGCTGAGGTGGAACAATAAAAACAATTTGAATAAAGGCTTGGCTGTGGTGTGACGTCATGCCATGAAATACGTCAGCAGATTGAACTTGTATAAATATTATTCTCTCTACGGTGGTATGTGGAACTTATTTTGCAGAGCCGGACACTATCCTGGTGTTCAAAATCTTCTATGAATTATTCGGAGGAGGAACCCGCCTTGCAATGCCGAAGACAATATGCGCGCCGGACTCGTCGTCATTGAAAGCCTGGTTCAGGGGCTACTGAGGGAGTCCTGGACTAGGGGGTGTCCGGATAGCCGAACTATCATCTTTGGCCGGACTCCAAGACTATGAAGATACAAGATTGAAGACTCCGTCCCGTGTCCAGATGGGACTTTCCTTGGCGTGGAAGGCAAGCTCGGCGTTACGGATATGTAGATCTCCTACCATTGTAACCGACTCTGTGTAACCCTAGCCCTCTCCGGTGTCTATATAAACCGGAGGGTTTTAGTTCGTAGGACGAACAACAATCATACCATAGGCTAGCTTCTAGGGTTTAGCCTCCTTGATCTCGTGGTAGATCTACTCTTGTACTAACCATATCATCAATATTAATCAAGCAGGAGTAGGGTTTTACCTCCACCGAGAGGGCCCGAACCTAGGTAAAAACATCGTGTCCCTTGTCTCCTGTTACCATCCGCCTAGACGCACAGTTCGGGACCCCCTACCCAAGATCCACCGGTTTTGACACCGACAATCGTCTTCTCCTCCAGTTGTGGGGAATCCCATGAATACTTTTAGCTTCTTCTTCAGATCATCATTCTTCTCCATGAGTGTCGTCATTTCCTCCTCATATCCATCGCGTGTAGACTTGAGTTCTTCTTCCAGCTCTGTGATCTTGGCCATTGCCTTCTTCAGATCTATCATGCCTGCGCACATCTGGTTCTCCTGTCGACGAATGTGCTGATTTAACTCCTGGATGAAAGCTGCAATTGATCTATCCTTCCTGGTGCTGATCATTTCCCATTACTCATCTCGACGCCCACAAATCTGGTAGATAGTATCCTTGAGATCCTTGTGGTAAACTGGTACCTCTTGAGCACTGCGTTGGATTTCCCCGAAGAGGAGAGGATGATGCAGCAAAGTAGCGTAAGTATTTCCCTCAGTTTTTGAGAACCAAGGTATCAATCCAGTAGGAGACCATGCACAAGTCCCTCGTACCTACACAAAACGATAGCTCCTCGCAACCAACGCGATTAGGGGTTGTCAATCCCTTCACGGTCACTTACGAGAGTGAGATCTGATAAATAATATTTTTGGTATTTTTGGTATATAGATGCAAAGTGAAAAGTAAAAGGCAAAGTAAAAACAAAGCAAGTAATAAAGTAATGGAGATTGATATGATGAGAATAGACCCGGGGGCCATAGGTTTCACTAGTGGCTTCTCTCAAGAGCATAGATATTCTACGGTGTGTGAACAATTACTTTTGAGCAATTGACAGAATTGAGCATAGTTATGAGTATATCTAGGTAATGATCATGTATATAGGCATCACGTCCAAGACAAGTAGATCGAAACGATTCTGCATCTACTACTATTACTCCACTCATCGACCGCTATCCAGCATGCATCTAGAGTATTAAGTTAAAAACAAAGTAACGCCTTAAGCAAGATGACATGATGTAGAGGGATAAATTCATGCAATATGATAAAACCCCCATCTTGTTATCCTCGATGGCAACAATACAATACGTGCCTTGCAGCCCCTTCTGTCACTGGGAAAGGACACCGCAAGATTGAACCCAAAGCTAAGCACTTCTCCCACATTGCAAGAACTACCAATCTAGTTAGCCAAACCAAACGGATAATTCAAAGAGACTTGCAAAGATAACTCAATCATACATAAAAGAATTCAGAGAAGATTCAAATATTATTCATAGATAAGCTGGATCATAAACCCACAATTCATTGGTCTCAACAAACACACCGCAAAAAGAAGATTACATCGAATAGATCTCTACGAGAGAGGGGGAGAACATTGTATTGAGATCCAAAAAGAGAGAAGAAGCCATCTAGCTACTAGCTATGGACCCGAAGGTCTGAAGTAAACTACTCACACTTCATCGGAGGGGCTATGGTGTTGATGTAGAAGCCCTCCATGGTGGATGCCCCCTCCGGCGGAGCTCCGGAACAGGCCCCAAGATGAGATCTCGTGGATACAGAAGGTTGCGTTGGTGGAATTAGATTTTTGGCTCCTGTTCTGATCGTTTGGGGATACGTAGGTACATATAGGAGGAAGGAGTACGTCGGTGGAGAAACAGGGGGCCACGAGGCAGGGGGGCGCGCCCTAGGGGGGGGCGCCCCCCACCCTCGTGACCGCCTCTTTTGTTCCTTGGAGCAGGGTCCAAGTCTCCTGGATCAGTTCGGTGAGAAAATCACGTTCCTGAAGTTTTCATTCCGTTTGGACTCCATTTGATATTCCGTTTCTTCGAAACAGTGAAATAGGCAAAAAAACAGCAATTCTGGGCTGGGCCTCTGGTTAATAGGTTAGTTCCAAAAATAATATAAAAGTAGAAAATAAAGCCCAATATAGTCCAAAACAGTAGATAAAGTAGCATGGAGCAATCAAAAATTATAGATACGTTGGAGACGTATCATAAACTTCTCCAATGCGTCCCATGGTGATGTGGGCTGCCATGCTTTTTCCTAGACTCCAGGTTGGTGCATCAAAGGAAAACTCTATGGGCTTAGTCACTGGCATGAACGTCCTTCGTGGAACTTGAACTTGAATAATCCAACGCTCCTCCTCTAGTAAAGTGGCGATGTAGGTCCCGGTGAAGCTTGGTACTCCGATGTTCAGGTATCTAGTGACTTCCTTCAAGTGGCGTCCAAAGGGTGTATCTTCATCCGGTTACGTGAACTTATTCCTTGCATCCGCCATCCTAAAGAGTAGAAAAGATGAGGAGTCAGAAATGAGAAGAGAGTAGTGATCTAGGGCTTTAGCTTAGTGGTCGTGTCCTACAGTCAGCGTGTGCTCTGATACCATCTTGTAGCGACCAGACCTCAAACGGTCTAATCTATGTGCATCAATGTCATCCATGGATCGGTAATGCTGACACGCACAGTACTTGAAGGATTTATAACAGAGTATCAATCACACACTTACTACATCGAATGTCTCAAAAGAAAACTTATCTTTACCTAATAATAAAGCAAATTGGGTTTCTTTCGTCTGTCATGGCATTTTTATGAAAAGTCCCTTTATTTCAGAGAATTCAACCCGCAGTCCCGTTTTAAGTTAAAACGAAGCGTTATTTTCGTATTTTACACAAAAGTCAATGTCTTGTCTTGAAATCAACCTGCCGTCCGGATTTAAGTCACACCCGAACCGTTATTTTACTTTTTTTGAACCCCCCCTGATGTTTTAGGTAATTCATCCGCGGATCATATTTAAGTCAAACAAATGCTTTTTAAAATCATAAATATCTTTTAAACCGTAACTCCGATTTGAACATGTTATATATGAAATTTGATTAGAAAAATATGTAGAATATGAATATGAGATTATTTTTACCTGTTAAGTATTTTAAATATTATTTTGGAATACATTTGAGTCAAACCAAATGATTTTCTAAATTATCTGTATCTTTTAAACCGCAACTTCGATTTTAACATATTATATATGAAATTTTAATAGAAAAATGTGTGGAATCTAAATATGATGTTAATTTTACCTGTTAAATATTTTTAAAATATTGTTATGGAAGCAAACTTATAATTTATAGCGCAAGATCCGTTTTTTCATACCGGCGGCGATCCGAATTGCAAAAAAATAACCCACTATAACCATATACGGAAAAGAAAACATCGATAACTACACGTGCATACCTCTGAAAAATGTCGCAAGGGAAAACAACAAATTTCACATCACGAGAGTGAGAGAAAGAGAGTGAGAGAGAGAGGGGAGAGGGAGGAGAGAGGGAGAGAGAGAGACGCCTTAGGATTAACCATATACTTGTGGGATATCAAATCCCTTCCGGGTACGGCGCCTCAAGATAGGCAAAAACGTAAGGTAAAAGTGGTAGATAGGATAAATAGATCGCGGAAAGTTTTCATACAACACTCACGGTTCAATATTGAAGTGTTCCTGAAGAGGACGAAGGATGGACGGTCAATCATCCACAGGCACTGGCCTAAAGTTACAAAGACCTTCAACATGAATGAAGGCTCAATATTCGCTTCCGCTTCAGCAGTTTCCCAGATGAGGGGAAAAAGAGTTTTAAGCTGTTTTGTTTTAGACTAGATAATACTAGAAGAGAAGGAAGGAGGCGTTTGAGCACCGTGGATTTCGTCGCCGGAAGAAAACCATTGCTCTGTGCTTCTTCTACCTCCGTCCGAGAGAGAGAGAGATCACGAGTCTAGGGCTCTGCTCCAATAGTTCGTCGGCCAGGGTAGGCAGCAAGACGCGGACGAGGAGACCATGGTGCAACACATGTGGCATGGCGAAGTTGAACAGCCCATCATCGTTATCGAGGAATGAATCAATTGTGAGCCCGTGAGGCAAGCACCGCCGGCCTGGAGACTGAAGTTGAAAAGCGTCGCCGGGGGGAGGGATACCATTCTTGGTAGAAAAGCCCAACGAGGACGAAGGGGCGGCGCGCCACCTCGGGCCAGATGCCGAGGGGCCGGAGGAAGACTGGTATCAGGCATCAGCTATTCTGAACCCAAACCAAGTGTCATCTTCAGTTAACAACCTCCATCGAGCTGGTATCGCTTCGAGCCCCATCAGACAGTCGCCATCGAGCAGCTCAAGTTACTTATGTTGTTGACCGTCAGATGCATCTACTGTTTTACTTTTCACCTTATGTTGTCGCTACAGTGAACTGTAACTTTCTCGCCTATAAGTGAGCCGGGCTGTGGCTGAGTAGGTAGCGTGAATTGATCCTATTCGGGCCTTTGAGAAGAATAAATACCCTATAACCATATATCTTATAGTACCCATACAAATTCTGGATCTCAGATCCCCTTCCTCCAGTTCGATCTCTCTGAAATTCGCTTAGTTGACACCCGGGATATGACAAATTGGTATCATGAGCATCGGTTTCTCGGCAACGACTTCCGATTCCCAGTAGAAAATCGAGAGGAGAGCCAATTCCCACCCTAATCCCTCCCTTTTCTACGTGGATGGTGATGAGATCGGCGGTGGCCTGAGGGGGCGGAGTCTCTTCTCCAACATGGCGGCGGCGGCGGCGGTTGGGCGGCGCAGGCGACGGTGATTATTCGGGTACAGACCAGTAGAGAGGAGTGGTTGTGTGGGAACCCTTCTCACGCGGTAAAATCCCACGTCCATCACTGATCCGTGTACCATCGGCGATGAGGTTAGAGGCGGCGGCAGGATCGCGAGTGCAGGGGCTGGTTGCCATACATTCGGTGGTAAAATTCCCCCTCTCTGCTCGCGATCAAGGAGATGGGCACGACCAAGACCATAGATGAGGCCGATTTTCAAGAGGTGCTTGCTCTGCGCGAGGAATTCAGCGTCTTACAGCAGGATAGTGCCTCGGTGCGCACTGAGGTCGCCAAGCTCCATCAAGACGTGCAGTCCATCAGTTCCAAACAAGGTGATATCTCTCTGCAAGTAGGTACAGTGGAAAAGGTTGTGTTAGATCTCAGTAAGCAATTATCAGCAATTAGTTCAGCCCTCAAGACAATGGTGCCTCCAACTAATCAGGGTCAAACTATTGATATCCCTTCTAGTTACAATAATATGGCTTAAGGCCATCTAACAACGATAACAACAGAAGGCTTGGAAGATAAAGCAAGTCCATCAACTCCAACGGCATCACTAAGTATAAGACGACGACCTAAGGCACCTTACTCGTCGTCTAAAAAGTCTGCAACATGAACGTTGCAGTTCAAACGGTCAAGACATGGAATATCTTGGCGATGTAACACATAGAGAGTAATGAGCAGAATAACACTATCACTACATGCATATATGGCTGGTGGAAAGCTCTATGGTTACAGTTTTGCGTAAAGCCAATTTTTCCTTACAGCAAAGGAATAAATTTTATTTAACTATCAAGGTGGTTGTTAAACATTGAGAAGGTTCCTCCAACTCAATCCCAATTAAGCATCATCATTAACCCAACAAAATTAAATTAAGTAACATGATGAGATTCACATGATAATCCAAGTACTAGACACTCAAAACATCCATAACCGGGGACACGGCTAACCATGATTAGTTTGTACACTCTGCAGAGGTTTGTGCACTTTTCCCCACAAGACTCGATCTCCTCCGTTGGATTTCTCGCACTACATGGTGTTTGAGAAACGGATGACCAAGACATAGTCTTTCAGAAGCGTTTGCACCTTACGATGGGTAGACAGTTACACCTACTTTCCCCTACATCTGCTAGTCTACCACTGTAAGAGTTCACACGACTTAATCAACTATGCTAGAGCCCATAGTAGCTTGCGGCTGCACACGGAAGTTTTTAGCATGAATAATCTCATGATCCCTTTGAGCCTGGGTGGCGGTCCATAGGAGAATCACACGGTACCCCGGGATTTCCAAAAATACAGGCAACACTGGGTTCCCCAGGTGCCTCAATCCGCCTAGATGTGTATTAAAGTTGCCACCTTAAGTAAACCATTAATTAACAATCTCACATCTGTCATGGATACACTCTCCCAATCCACGTCTACAGGCATAGCATAGCTATATAAGCAAACGTAGAAGTAACTCCCAAAGGTTTGATAATAAACAGGTAATAGGTTGTACCTCATCTACTTCCCAAAACCCACATATTAATCAGATCCTAATCATGCAATTGTTTGAGGATTGATCTAATGTAATAAAACTGGATAGTAAAGAGGTATGATCAAAGTGTTACTTGCCTTGCTGATGATCCGTGAAACATCGAGACTCGTAGTAGCAAGCGGCGCACTCCGGCTACTCTATCGCAAACAAACATATATACAATAAGTACGCATCTCAAGCACGGGTAAAACTCAAATAAGAGATCTAACCAGAAAGTTCAACTTAAGAACTCCGGTTTGCAAAAAGAATCAAATCAAACGAAGCAATGAAAGTCAAACGGCGAAAGAATCAAGCTTTGTTTACTAATCTGGACCTAAGTCAAATTTTATAGTAACAAAAACTTGTTTGAGTTGGTTAAACGGGAAGAGGGTTTCGAGATGAAACTCCAGACGCTTGAATTGCCTGATTCCGATAAATGAGCAAAAAGGTATACTAAAGTGAAAAATTGGATCAGAAATCGCGATAAAAAGTAATTGCGGAAAATTCGAGAAAAAGAAAAATGGACGAACAGGCTAACAAACGAACGTTCGCTATCTGTGGCTAAACAACGAAAACCGTTCATTAAAACGAACGTACGGACGAACGTCCGCAAAATAAATAAACCGGAAAAAAAATTAAGCCGGTCTATAAAAAAATCGCGGTTTCCTAAAAAAAACAACGGTTTTTCGAAGAAAACCGGCGGTGGCGCGGGTGGCTACCTGCGACGGCGGCGGGGTCCAGTGAGGGGCGGCGGGCTCCGGCAAGTGGCGGCAGCGGCGGACGGCGGCGCGGCGACGGGCGTGTGGCTGAGGTGGCTCGAGCGGGCGGTGGCGGCGGCGCAAGCGGCGGCAGCGGCGGCATGGGCAAGGGCTAGGGTTAGGGTTAGGTGGTGGGGCGGGCTGTGGTGGGCTGGCGGGGTCGGCGACTTATAAAGGCCGAGCGGAGAGGAGTCCGGGTCGCCCACGGCGGCCCGAGTCCTTTTTTTAATAATTCAGACGTGCAGAAAAAGAAAGAAAAGAAATACTAAACGGACTCCAAAAATACCGAAATAAATTTTTCCCGTCCTCTAAAAATAAGCCGGACAAGATGAACATTTATTTGGGCCTAAAATGCAATTTTGGAAAACACGCATTTTTTCCTAATTCAAATAAAATTGCGATAAAACTCCGAAATAAAATCTTACTTGATTTTATTATTAAATCTCCAATATTTCTTTATTTTTGGGAAAGTCATTTTATTCCCTCTCTCTTATTTTTATAATAGAAATATACGAAGATAAAATAATTAAAATCAAATGATCCTATTTTCAAAATTTGAGAAAAACTCAAACATGAAAATAAGAAATCCCCAACTCTCTCCGTGGGTCCTCGAGTTGCGTGGAATTTCTAGGATCAAGCCAAAAATGCAATAAAATATGCTATGCAATGATGATCTAATGTATAACATTCCAAATTGAAAAATTGGGATGTTACACTTTGTGAATCTTAATTACAGAAACTTTTCATAAAAATAATTACCCCCCTGTACAATTCCATTGTATTATAAAAATAATGTGCCAAGGTTTGCCTTTAGCATGTTTACAATGCTTGTTGGTTTGTATGGTGCAGGACAGAAACTTTGGCTGTAGTGCATGATTTTACTTTTTTAACTGGAACATCAAACGGTTCTGATTCTTTTTGCACTGTCTTGCTGTAGAAATTGTTTATTTTTCCTAATTTTGGTATAATTTTTGGGTATCAGAAGTATGGTGAATGTTCAGATTGCTACATAATGTTCTGTTTTTGAGAGATTCTGTTTTTGATGCATCGTTTGCTTGTTTTGATGAATCTATCAATTTATATTAGTGGATTAAGCCATGGAAAAGTTATATTACAGTAGACACAATGCAAAAAGAAAATATGAATTGGTTTTCAACAATACTTAGAGTGGTTATTTGCTTTATTATACTAACGGATCTTACCGAGTTTTCTGTTGAAGTTTTGTGTGGATGAAGTGTTTGATCGAGGAGGTCTTGATATGAGGAAAAGGAAGAGAGGCAAGAGCTCAAGCTTGGGGATTCCGAAGGCACCCCAAGTAAATATTCAAGGAGACTCAAGCGTCTAAGCTTGGGGATGCCCCAGAAGGCATCCCGTCTTTCTTCAACAAGTGTCGGTATGTTTTCGTATTCGTTTTGTTCATGCGATATGTACAAGTCTTGGAGCGTCTTTTGCATTTACTTTTCACTTTTCTTTTATGCACCATGCTGGTATGAGATAGTCCTTGGTTGATTTATAGAATGCTCATTGCACCTCACTTAAATCTTTTGAGTATGGCTTTATAGAATGCTTCATGTGCTTCACTTATATCATTTGAAGTTTGGATTGCCTGTTTCTCTTCACATAGAAAACCGCCATTTGCAGAATGCTCTTTCGCTTCACTTAAAATTTGTTAGAGCGTGGGCATATCTTTTGTAAAAAGAATTAAACTCTCTTGCTTCACTTATATCTATTTAGAGAGATGACAGGAATTGGTCATTCACATTGTTAGTCATAAAATCCTACATAAACTTGTAGATCGCTGAATATGATATATTTGATTCCTTGCAATAGTGTTGCGATATCAAGATGTTGATATTAGAGTCATGCTAGTGGGTGGTTATGGATTGTAGAGACACTTGTGTTGAGGTTTCCAAGTCCCATAGCATGCACGCATGGTAACCGTTGTGTGACAAATTTGAAGAATGGGGTGTTTCTTTGATTGTCTTCCTTATGAGTGGCGGTCGGGGACGAGCGATGGTCTTTTCCTACCAATCTATCCCCCTAGGGGCATGCATAGTAGTACTTTGCTTTGAGGGCTAATAAACTTTTGCAATAAGTATATGAGTTCTTTATGACTAATGTGAGTCCATGGATTATACACACTTTTACCTTTCCATCATTGCTAGCCTCTTCGGTACCGTGCATTGCCTTTTCTCACCTTGAGAGTTGGTGCAAACTTTGCCGGTGCATCCAAACCCCATGATATGATACGCTCTATCACACATAAGCCTCCTTATATCTTCCTCAAAACAGCCACCATACCTACCTATTATGGCATTTCCATAGCCATTCCGAGATATATTGCCATGCAACTTCCATCATCATCATATACATGATTTTAGCATTCATTGTCATATTGCCTTGCATGATCGTAAGATAGCTAGCATGATGTTTTCATGGCTTGTCCATTTTTTGATGTCATTGCTATGCTAGATCATTTCACATCCCGGTACACTGTCGGAGGCATTCATATAGAGTCATATCTTTGTTCTTGTATCGAGTTGCAAGTAAATAAAAGTGTGATGATCATCATTATAGATCATTGCCCCCCCCAAAAAAAATGAGAGAAAAAAGAAAAAAAAGGAAAAAAGGAGATAGGCCAAAGAAGCCTAAATAAAAAAAAAGGGCCAAAGAAGCCCGCAAAAAAAAGAAAAAGAAAAGGAAAAAAGGGGCAATGTTACTATCCTTTTTCCACACTTGTGCTTCAGAGTAGCACCATGTTCTTCATATAGAGAGTCTCCTATGTTATCACTTTCATATACTAGTGGGAATTTTCATTACAGAACTTGGCTTGTATATTCCAACGGTGGGCTTCCTCAAATGCCCTAGGTCTTCATGAGCAAGCAAGTTGGATGCACACCCACTTAGTTTCTTTTGTTGAGCTTTCATACACTTATAGCTCTTAGTGCACCCATTGCATGGAAATCCCTACTCCTCGCATTGCCATCAATTGATGGGCATCTCCATAGCCCGTTGATTAGCCGCGTCGATGTGATACTTTCTCCTTTTTGTGTCTTCTCCACATAACCTCTACCATCATATTCTATTCCACATATAGTGCTATATCCATGGCTTGCGCTCATGTATTGCGTGAGAGTTGAAAAAGCTGAAGCGCGTTAAAAAGTATGAACCAATTGCTTGGCTTGTCATCGGGGTTGTGCATGATGGGAGCATTTTGTGTGATGAGAATGAAGCATGGCCAAACTATATGATTTTGTAGGGATAAGCTTGCTTTGGCGTTGTTGTTTTGAAAAGACATGATTGCTTTATTAGTACGCTCGAAGTATTATTGTTTTTATGTCAAATGATAGACTATTTCTTTGAATCACTCGTGTCTTAATATTCATGCCATGATTAGATATATGATCAAGATTATGCTAGGTAGCATTCCACATCAAAAATTATCTTTTTATCATTTACCTACTCGAGGACGAGCAGGAATTAAGCTTGGGGATGCTGATACGTCTCCGTCGTATCTATAATTTTTGATTGTTCCATGCCAATATTATTCAACTTTCATATACTTTTGGCAACTTTTTATATTATTTTTGGGACTAACATATTGATCCAGTGCCCAGTGCCAGTTCCTGTCTGTTGCATGTTTTATGTTTCGCAGAAACCCCATATCAAACGGAGTCCAAACGGGATAAAAACGGACGGAGAATTATTTTGGAATATTTGTGATTTTTGGGAAGTAAAATCAACATGAGACGGTGCCCGAGGTGGCCGCGAGACAGGGGCCCATGCCCACTCCAGGTGGGCGCTCCCGCACCCTCGTGGGCCCCTCGTAAGGCGGTTGATGCCCTTCTTTGGCCGCAAGAAAGCTAATTTTTGAAAAAAGATCTGGGCGAAGGTTTCAATCCAATCGGAGTTACGGATCTCCAGCTATAAAAGAAACGGTGCCAGGGCAGAATTCCAAAACACAGAAACAGAGAGAGACAGAGAGATAGATCCAATCTCGGAGGGGCTCTCGCCCCTCCCACGCCATGGGAGCCAAGGACCAGAGGGGAAACCCTTCTCCCATCTAGGGAGGAGGTCAAGGAAGAAGAAGAAGAAGGGGCCCCTCTCCCCCTTGCTTCCGGTGGCGCCGGAGCGCTGCCGGGAGCCATCATCATCACCGCGATCTTCACCAACACCTCCGCCATCTTCACCAACATCTCCATCACCTTCCCCCATCTATATTCAGAGGTCACTCTCCCGCAACCCGCTGTACCCTCTACTTGAACTGCTTTATGCTTCATATTATTATCCAATGATGTGTTGCCATCCTATGATGTATGAGTAGATTTTCGTTGTCCTACCGGTGATTGATGAATTGCTATGATTGGTTTGAGTTGCATGTTTTATTATTGGTGCTGTCCTATGGTGCTCTCCGTGTCGCGCAAGCGTGAGGGATCCCCGCTGTAGGGTTTGCAATATGTTTATGATTTGCTTATGGTGGGTGGCGTGAGTGACAAAAGCACAGACCCGAGTAAGTAGGTTGTTTGCGTATGGGATAAAGGGGACTTGATACTTTAATGCTATGGTTGGGTTTTACCTTAATGATCTTTAGTAGTTGCGGATGCTTGCTAGAGTTCCAATCATAAGTGCATATGATCTAAGAAGAGAAAGTATATATGTTAGCTTATGCCCCTCCCTCAAATAAAATTGCACTAGTGATTACCGGTCTAGTAACGTAGTAAATTGCTTAGGGACAATTTCACAACTCCTACCACCACTTTTCCACACTCGCTATATTTACTTTATTGCTTCTTTATCTAAACAGCCCATGTTTATATTTACGTGTTCTTTATTATCATGCAAACCTATCCTATCACACTTACAAAGTACTTCTAGTTTCATACTTGTTCTAGGTAAAGCGAACACTAAGCGTGCGTAGAGTCGTATCAGTGGCAGATAGGGCTTGAGAGAATATTTGTTCTACCTTTAGCTCCTCGTTGGGTTCGACACTCTTACTTATCGAAAGAGGGTACAATTATCCCGTATACTTGCGGGTCATCAAACCATAGTATTAAAAGGGGTCATCATGGATGAGTGTCGTGTGGGCACACTTCAAAACATATACACCAACCTTCCTACACCTACCACTCACTACCTTTTATTGCCATCCTTCGTTGAGGTGCCGTTTGAGTATCTTTAGAAACTCTCTCAACACACCATGTGCGTGGGGTGCCACAAAACTCTATGGACACCCCGTGCGCACGGGGTCCAAGGTGGCTAAGTTTCTGGACGCCCCATGCCCACGGGGCTGACTTAGCCTGTGGGCATGGGGTCCAATGAGCAAAAACCCCTATCCAGACAAGAGCACTATAAAAGGACCCCTTTTTCCACATCCATCTCTATCCCTAAAGCCCTATTGAGCTCCACCATTGCTACAAGCCATTTTTCTCAATACTCTCACCCAAACTTGTTAAAACTTTGGGGATTGGGAGAGCAAGACCCGATCTACACTTTGACCAAACCAAATTCGCGTTCCCACAATATTATTCGTCTTCCATGGACTTGTTACTCTTGTAGCTTTGGCTCCTAGGTGGTTGGAACTAAAACATGTAAATGCATTGTACAAAAAATGTTCGCCCCACTTTTAGAGAATGTTTCTACCATTGGAAAAATGTATGAACATTAAAAAATGTTCATGTGTTTCAAAATATGTGTACCAGAATTATCATTATTAACCATAATTCAGCAAATGTATTATATTCCTATAGTTCAACAAATGTACTTGTTCCACAATAGGAAGAATTTTATTTTACTTGACTTGCAGATCATCCTAACTAAATTCATCAGGGGGCATCTTCCCCACACCAGCAAGAAGTTGACCCTTAGAGGTCCTTAAGGAAGTCCTGGGAAGTTGAATACGCCTATTGCAACCATTGTTCTACCGGGACTTTCAGCGGCGATTAGACACAGTTCTTGATTGGCAACTAAAAGTGCATATAACACTTAATTATATTTTGGTGTGATGAAAGTGGTTAGAGGAACTAATATTGGCTGCTAAAGTTTATCCCAGGATATTGGTACCATGAAGATCATGCAGGAGTTGTGCCTCCCCCCACTCAAATTCAAAAAGACCAAAGGCTTGGTTTTCCGTCGACACGAAGGTTTTAATTTGTTCGATTTGAGTCGTAAAGAAAAAACCGCACTATTAAAAGGGGTCATCATGGATTAGTGTCGTGTGGGGACACTTCAAAACATATACACCAGCCTTCCTAGACCTACCACTCACTACCTTTTATTGCCATGCTTCATTCAGGTGTCGTTTGAGTATCTATAAAAACTCTCTGGACACCTCATGTGCGCGGGGTGCCACAAAACTCTCTGGACACCCCGTTCGCACGAGGTCCAAGGTGGCTAAGTTTCTGGACACCCCGTGCACATGGGGCTAACTTAGCCTATGTGCACAGGGTCCAACGAGCAAAAATCCCCATCCAACCAAAAGCACTATAAACGGACCCCTTCTTCCACATCCATCTCTAACCCTAATGCCTTGTTGAGCTCCACCATTGCTACAGTCCATTTTGCTCAATACTCTCACCCAAACTTGTTGAATCTTTGGGGATTGGGAGAGCAAGTCACGATCTACACTTTGACCAAACTAAATTCGTGTTCCTACAATATTATTTGTCTGCCATGGACTTGTTACTCTTGGAGCTTTGGATCCTAGGTGGTTAGAACTAAAACATGTAAATGCATTGTACAAAAAATGTTCACCCCACTTTTAGAGAATGTTTCTACCATTAGAAATATGTATAAACATTCAAAAATGTTCATGTGTTTCAAAATATGTGTACCTGAATTATCATTATTAACCATAATTCAGCAAATGTATTATGTCCCTATAGTTCAACAAATGTACTTGTTCCACAATAGGCAGAATTTCATTTTACTTGACTTACAGATCATCCTAACTAAATTCATCAGCTGGCATCTTCCCCACACCAGCAAGAAGTTGACCCTTAGAGGTCCTTAAGGAATTCCTGCGAAGTTGAATACGCCTATTGCAACCATCGTTCTACCGGGACTTTCAGGGGCATTAGACACAGTTCTCGATTGGCAACTGAAAGTGCAGATAACACTTAATTATATTTTTGTGTGATGACAAAGTGGTTAGAGGAACTAATACCGGTTGCTAAAGTTTATCCCATGATATTGGTTCCATGAAGATCATGTTGGAGTTGTGCCTCCCCCCCTCCCACTCAAATTCAAAAAGACCAAAGGCGTGGTTTTCCATCGACTCGAAGGTTTTCATTGGTTTGATTTGAGTCGTAAAGAAAAAACCGCACTATTAAAAGGGGTCATCATGGATGAGTGTCGTGTGGGGACACTTTAAAACATATACACCAGCCTTCCTACACCTACCACTCACTCCCTTTTATTGACATGCTTCGTTGAGGTGTCGTTTGAGTATCTATAGAAACTCTCTGGACACCCCATGTGCGCGGGGTGCCACAAAACTCTCTGGACACACCATTTTCACGGGGTCCAAGGTGGCCAAGTTTCTGGACACCCCATGCCCATGGGGCTGACTTAGCCTATGCGCACGGGGTCCAACGAGCAAAAATCCCCATCCAACCAACAACACTATAAAAGGACCCCTTCTTCCACATACATCTCTAACCCTAATGCCTTGTTGAGCTCCACCTTTGCTACACACCATTTTGCGCAATACTCTCACCCAAACTTGTTGAAACTTTGGGGACTGGGAGAGCAAGACACGATCTACAATTTGACCAAACCAAATTCGTGTTCCCACAATATTATTTGTCTACCATGGACTTGTTACTTTTGGAGCTTTGGCTCCTTGGTGGTTAGAACTAAAACATGTAAATGCATTGTACAAAAAATGTTCACCCCACTTTTAGAGAATGTTTCTACCATTAGAAATATGTATAAACATTCAAAAATGTTCATGTGTTTCAAAATATGTGTACCTGAATTATCATTATTAACCATAATTCAGCAAATGTATTATGTCCCTATAGTTCAACAAATGTACTTGTTCCACAATAGCAGAATTTCATTTTACTTGACTTGCAGATCATCCTAACTAAATTCATCAGCTGGCATCTTCCCCACACCAGCAAGAAGTTGACCCTTAGAGGTCCTTCAGAATTCTGCGAAGTTGAATCGCCTATTGCAACCATCGCTCTACGGGACTTTCGGGGCATTAGACACAGTTCTCGATTGGCAACCGAAAGTGCAGATAACACTTAATTATATTTTTGTGTGATGACAAAGTGGTTAGAGGAACTAATACCGGTTGCTAAAGTTTATCCCATGATATTGGTTCCATGAAGATCATGTTGAGTTGTGCCTCCCCCCCACTCAAATTCAAAAGACCAAAGGCGTGGTTTTCCATCGACTCAAGGTTTTCATTGGTTTGATTTGAGTCGTAAAGAAAAAACCGCACTATTAAAAGGGGTCATCATGGATGAGTGTCGTGTGGGGACACTTTAAAACATATACACCAGCCTTCCTACACCTACCACTCACTCCCTTTTATTGACATGCTTCGTTGAGGTGCCGTTTGAGTATCTATAGAAACTCTCTGGACACCCCATGTGCGCGGGGTGCCACAAAACTCTCTGGACACCCCATTTTCACGGGGTCCAAGGTGGCCAAGTTTCTGGACACCCCATGCCCATGGGGCTGACTTAGCCTATGCGCACGGGGTCCAACGAGCAAAAATCCCCATCCAACCAACAACACTATAAAAGGACCCCTTCTTCCACATACATCTCTAACCCTAATGCCTTGTTGAGCTCCACCTTTGCTACACACCATTTTGCGCAATACTCTCACCCAAACTTGTTGAAACTTTGGGGATTGGGAGAGCAAGACACGATCTACAATTTGACCAAACCAAATTCGTGTTCCCACAATATTATTTGTCTACCATGGACTTGTTACTTTTGGAGCTTTGGCTCCTTGGTGGTTAGAACTAAAACATCTAAATGCATTGTACAAAAAATGTTCACCCCACTTTTAGAGAATGTTTCTACCATTAGAAAAATGCATGACCATTCAAAAATGTTCATGTGTTTCAAAATATGTGTACCCGAATTATCATTATTAACCATAATTCAGCAAATGTAGTATGTCCCTAAAGTTCAACAAATGTACTTTTCCACAATAGGCTGAATTTAATTTTACTTGACTCGCAGATCATCCTAACTAAATTCATTAGGGGGCATCTTCCCCACACCAGCAAGAAGTTGACCCTTAGAGGTCCTTAAGGAAGTCCTGGGAAGTTGAATATGCCTATTGCAACCATCGTTCTACCGGGACTTTCAGTGGAATTAGACACAGTTCTCGATTGGCAACTGAAAGTGCATATAACACTTAATTATATTTTTGTGTGATGACAAAGTGGTTAGAGGAACTAATACCGGTTGCTAAAGTTTATCCCAGGATATTGGTTCCATGAAGATCATGTTGGAGTTGTGCCCCCCCTCCCACTCAAATTCAAAAAGACCAAAGGCGTGGTTTTGCGTCGACTCGAAGGTTTTCATTGGTTCGATTTGAGTCGTAAAGAAAAAACCACACAATTAAAAGGGGTCATCATGGATGAGTGTCGTGTGGGGACACTTCAAAACATATACAACAGCCTTCCTACACCTACCCCTCAATACCTTTTTTTGCCATGCTTTGTTGAGGTGTCGTTTGAGTATCTTTGGAAACTCTCTGGACACCCCATGTGCGCGGGGTGCCACAAAACTCTATGGACACCCCGTGTGCATGGGGTCCAAAGTGGCCAAGTTTCTGGACACCCCGTGCCCACGGGGCTGACTTAGCCTGTGCGCATGGGGTCCAACGAGCAAAAATTCCCATCCAGACAAGAGCACTATAAAAGGACCCCTTCTTCCACATCCATCTCTATCCCAAATGCCTTGTTGAGCTCCACCATTGCTACACGCCATTTTGCTCAATACTCTCACCCAAACTTGTTAAAACTTTGGGGATTGGGAGAGCAAGACCCAATCTACACTTTGACCAAACCAAATTCGTGTTCCCACAATATTATTTGTCTTCCATGGACTTGTTACTCTTGTAGCGTTGGCTCCTAAGTGGTTAGAACTAAAACATGTAAATGCATTGTACAAAAAATGTTCGCCCAACTTTTAGAGAATGTTTCTACCATTAGAAAAATGTATGAACATTAAAAATTGTTCATGTGTTTGAAAATATGTGTACCCAAATTATCATTATTAACCATAATTCAGCAAATGTATTATGTCCCTATAATTCATCAAATGTACTTGTTCCACAATAGGCAGAATTTAATTTTACTTGACTTGCAGATCATCCTAACTAAATTCATTAGGGGGCATCTTCCCCACACCAGCAAGAAGTTGACCCTTAGAGGTCCTTAAGGAAGTCCTGGGAAGTTGAATATGCCTATTGCAACCATCGTTCTACTGGGACTTCCAGTGGAATTAGACACAGTTCTCGATTGGCAACTGAAAGTGCATATAACACTTAATTATATTTCGGTGTGATGACAAAGTGGTTACAGGAACTAATACCGGTTGCTAAAGTTTATCCAAGGATATTGGTTCCATGAAGATCATGTTGGAGTTGTGCCCCCCCCTCCCACTCAAATTCAAAAATACCAAAGGCGTGGTTTTCCGTCGACTCAAAGGTTTTCATTGGTTCGATTTGAGTCGTAAAGAAAAAACCACACTATTAAAAGGGGTCATCATGGATGAGTGTCGTGTGGGGACACTTCAAAACATATACAACAGCCTTCCTACACCTACCCCATGCTACCTTTTATTGCCATGCTTCGTTGAGGTGTCGTTTGAGTAACTTTGGAAACTCTCTGGACACCCCATGTGCACGGGGTGCCACAAAACTCTATGGACACCCCGTGTGCACGGGTTCCAAAGTGGCCAAGTTTCTGGACACCCCGTGCCCACGGGGTTGACTTAGCCTGTGCACATGGGGTCCAACGAGCAAAAATTCCCATCCAGACAAGAGCACGATAAAAGGACCCCTTCTTCCACATCCATCTCTATCCCAAATGCCTTGTTGAGCTCCACCATTGCTACATGCCATTTTGCTCAATACTCTCACCCAAACTTGTTAAAACTTTGGGGATTGGGAGAGCAAGACCAAATCTACACTTTGACCAAACCAAATTCGTGTTCCCACAATATTATTCGTCTTCCATGGACTTGTTACTCTTGTAGCGTTGGCTCCTAAGAGGTTAGAACTAAAACATGTAAATGCATTGTACAAAAAATGTTCGCCCCACTTTTAGAGAATGTTTCTACCATTTCAAAAATGTACGAACATTAAAAATTGTTCATGTGTTTCAAAATATGTGTACCCAAATTATCATTATTAACCATAATTCAATTTTACTTGACTTGGAGATCATCCGAACTAAATTCATCAGGGGGCATCTTCCCACACCAGCAAGAAGTTGACCCTTAGAGGTCCTTATGGAAGTCCTGGGAAGTTGAATATGCCCATTAGACACAGTTTTTGATTGGCAACTGAAAGTGCATATAACACTTAATTACATTTTGGTGTGATGACAAAGTGGTTAGTGGAACTAATACTGGTTGCTAAAGTTTATCCCAGGATATTGGTTCCATGAAGATCATGTTGGAGTTGTACCTCCCCCCAACCCCCACTCAAATTCAAATATACCAAAGGCGTGGTTTTCCGTCGACTCGAAGGTTTTCATTGGTTCGGTTTGAGCCGTAAAGAGCACTATAAAAGGACCCCTTCTTCCACATCCATCTCTATCCCTAATGCCTTGTTGAGCTCCACCATTGCTACACGCCATTTTGCTCAATACTCTCACCCAAACTTGTATAGCTTTGGGGATTGGGAGAGCAACACCCGATCTACACTTTGACCAAACCAAATCCGCGTTCCCACAATATTATAAGTCTTCCATGGACTTGTTACTCTTGTAGCTTTGGATCCTAGGTGGTTAGAACTAAAACTTGTAAATTCATTGTACAAAAAATGTTCGCCCCACTTTTGGAGAATGTTTCTACCATTAAAAAAATGTTCCCCAAAGTTGACCCTAATACTTTGTTGAGCTCCACCATTGCTACACTCCATTTTGCTCAATACTCTCACCCAAACTTGTTGAAACTTTGGGGATTGAGAGAGTAAGACACGATCTACACTTTGATAAAACCAAATTCATGTTCCTACAATATTATTTGTCTGCCATGGACTTGTTACTCTTGGAGCTTTGGATCCTTGGTGGTTAGAACTAAAACATGCAAATGCATTCTACAAAAAATGTTCGCCCCACTTTTAGAGAATGTTTCTACCATTAGAAAAATGTATAAAGATTCAAAAATGTTCATGTGTTTCAAAATATGTGTACCTGAATTATCATTATTAACCATAATTCAGCAAATGTATTATGCCCCTATAGTTCAACAAATGTACTTGTTCCAAAATAGGCAGAATTTTATTTTACTTGACTTTGCAGATCATCCTAACTAAATTCATAAGGGGGCATCTTCCGCACACCAGCAAGACGTTGACCCTTAGAGGTCCTTAAGGAATTCCTGCGAAGTTGAATACGCCTATTGCAACCATCATTCTACCGGGACTTTCAACGGCATTAGACACGGTTCTCTATTGGCAACTGAAAGTGCATATAACACTTAATTATATTTTGGTGTGATGACAAAGTGGTTAGAGGAACTAATACCGGTTGCTAAAGTTTATCCCGGGATATTGGTTCCATGAAGATCATGTTGGAGTTGTGCCACCCCCCCCCCTCAAATTCAAAAAGACCAAAGGCTTGGTTTTCCGTCGACTCGAAGGTTTTCATCGGTTCGATTTGAGTCGTAAAGAAAAAATCACACTATTAAAAGGGGTCATCGTGGATGAGTGTCGTGTGGGGACACTTCAAAACATATACACCAGCCTTCCAACACCTACAACTCACTACCTTTTATTGCCATGCTTCATTCAGTGTCGTTTGAGTATCTATAGAAACTCTGGACACCCCATGTGCGCGTGGTGTCACAAAACTCTCTGGACACCCCGTTCGCACGGGGTCCAAGGTGGCCAAGTTTCTGGACACCCCGTGCCCATGGGGCTGACTTATCCTGTGCGCACGGGGTCCAACGAGCAAAAATCCCCATCCAACCAAGAGCATTATAAAAGGACCTCTTCTTCCACATCCATCTCTAACCCTAATGCCTTGTTGAGCTCCACCATTGCTACACTCCATTTTGCTCAATCCTCTCACCCAAACTTGTTGAAACTTTGGGGATTGAGAGAGCAAGACACGATCTACACTTTGATAAAACCAAATTCATGTTCCTACAATATTATTTGTCTGCCATGGACTTGTTACTCTTGGAGCTTTTGCTCCCAGGTGGTTAGAACTAAAACATGCAAATGCATTCTACAAAAAATGTTCGCCGCACTTTTAGAGAATGTTTCTACCATTAGAAAAATGTATAAAGATTCAAAAATGTCCATGTGTTTCAAAATATGTGTACCTGAATTATCATTATTAACCATAATTCAGCAAATGTATTATGTCCCTATAGTTCAACAAATGTACTTGTTCCACAATAGGCAGAATTTTATTTTACTTGGCTTTGCAGATCATCCTAACTAAATTCATCAGGGGGCATCTTCCCCACACCAGCAAGAAGTTGACCCTTAGAGGTCCTTAAGGAATTCCTGTGAAGTTGAATACGCCTATTGCAACCATCATTCTACCGGGACTTTCAACGGCATTAGACACGGTTCTCGATTGGCAACTGAAAGTGCATATAACACTTAATTATATTTTAGTGTGATGACAAACTGGTTAGAGGAACTAATACCGGTTGCTAAAGTTTATCCCGGGATATTGGTTCCATGAAGATCATGTTGGAGTTGTGCCCCCCCCCCCTCAAATTCAAAAAGACCAAAGGCTTGGTTTTCCGTCGACTCGAAGGTTTTCATCGGTTCGATTTGAGTCGTAAAGAAAAAATCACACTATTAAAAGGGGTCATCGTGGATGAGTGTCGTGTGGGGACACTTCAAAACATATACACCAGCCTTCCAACACCTACCACTCACTACCTTTTATTGCCATGCTTCATTCAGGTGTCGTTTGAGTATCTATAGAAACACTCTGGGCACCCCATGTGCGCGGGGTGTCACAAAACTCTCTGGACACCCCGTTCGCACGGGGTCCAAGGTGGCCAAGTTTCTGGACACCCCGTGCCCATGGGGCTGACTTATCCTGTGCGCACGGGGTCCAACGAGCAAAAATCCCCATCCAACCAAGTGCATTATAAAAGGACCCCTTCTTCCACATCCATCTCTAACCCTAATGCCTTGTTGAGCTCCACCAATTCTACACTCCATTTTGCTCAATACTCTCACCCAAACTTGTTGAAACTTTGGGGATTGAGAGAGCAAGACACGATCTACACTTTGATAAAACCAAATTCATGTTCCTACAATATTATTTGTCTGCCATGGACTTGTTACTCTTGGAGCTTTGGCTCCTAGGTGGTTAGAACTAAAACATGCAAATGCATTCTACAAAAAATGTTCGCCCCACTTTTAGAGAATGTTTCTACCATTAGAAAAATGTATAAAGATTCAAAAATGTTCATGTGTTTCAAAATATGTGTACCTGAATTATCATTATTAACCATAATTCAGCAAATGTATTATGTCCCTATAGTTCAACAAATGTACTTGTTCCAAAATAGGCAGAATTTTATTTTACTTGACTATGCAGATCATCCTAACTAAATTCATCAGGGGGCATCTTCCCCACACCAGCAAGAAGTTGACCCTTAGAGGTCCTTAAGGAATTCCTGCGAAGTTGAATACGCCTATTGCAACCATCATTCTACCGGGACTTTCAACGGCATTAGACACGGTTCTCGATTGGCAACTGAAAGTGCATATAACACTTAATTATATTTTGGTGTGATGACAAAGTGGTTAGAGGAACTAATACCGGTTGCTAAAGTTTATCCCGGGATATTGGTTCCATGAAGATCATGTTGGAGTTGTGCCCCCCCCCCCCTCAAATTCAAAAAGACCAAAGGCTTGGTTTTCCGTTGACTCGAAGGTTTTCATCGGTTCGATTTGAGTCGTAAAGAAAAAATCACACTATTAAAAGGGGTCATCGTGGATGAGTGTCATGTGGGGACACTTCAAAACATATACACCAGCCTTCCAACACCTACCACTCACTACCTTTTATTGCCATGCTTCATTCAGGTGTCGTTTGAGTATCTATAGAAACTCTCTGGACACCCCATGTGCTGGGTGTCACAAAACTCTCTCGACACCCCGTCAAGACGAGTCCAAGGTGGCCAAGTTTCTGGACACCCCCTGCCCATGGGGCTGACTTATCCTGTGCGCACGGGGTCCAACGAGCAAAAATCCCCATCAAACCAAGAGCACTATAAAAGGACCCCTTCTTCCACATCCATCTCTAACCCTAATACCTTGTTGAGCTCCACCATTGCTACACTCCATTTTGCTCAATACTCTCACCCAAACTTGTTGAAACTTTGGCGATTGAGAGGGCAAGACACGATCTACACTTTGATAAAACCAAATTCATGTTCCTACAATATTATTTGTCTGCCATGGACTTGTTACTCTTGGAGCTTTGGCTCCTAGGTGGTTAGAACTAAAACATGCAAATGCATTCTACAAAAAGTGTTCGCCCCAATTTTAGAGAATGTTTCTACCATTAGAAAAATGTATAAAGATTCAAAAATGTTCATGTGTTTCAAAATATGTGTAACTGAATTATCATTATTAACCATAATTCAGCAAATGTATTATGCCCCTATAGTTCAACAAATGTACTTGTTCCAAAATAGGCAGAATTTTATTTTACTTGACTTTGCAGATCATCCTAACTAAATTCATCAGGGGGCATCTTCCCCACACCAGCAAGAAGTTAACCCTTAGAGGTCCATAAGGAATTCCTGCGAAGTTGAATACGCCTATTGCAACCATCATTCTACCGGGACTTTCAACGGCATTAGACACGGTTCTCGATTGGCAACTGAAAGTGCATATAACACTTAATTATATTTTGGTGTGATGACAAAGTGGTTAGAGGAACTAATACCGGTTGCTAAAGTTTATCCCGGGATATTGGTTCCATGAAGATCATGTTGGAGTTGTGCCCCCCCCCTCAAATTCAAAAAGACCAAAGGCTTGGTTTTCCGTCGACTCGAAGGTTTTCATCGGTTCGATTTGAGTCGTAAAGAAAAAATCACACTATTAAAAGGGGTCATCGTGGATGAGTGTCGTGTGGGGACACTTCAAAACATATACACCAGCCTTCCAACACCTACAACTCACTACCTTTTATTGCCATGCTTCATTCAGGTGTCGTTTGAGTATCTATAGAAACTCTCTGGACACCCCATGTGCGCGGGGTGTCACAAAACTCTCTGGACACCCCGTTCGCACGGGGTCCAAGGTGGCCAAGTTTCTGGACACCCCGTGCCCATGGGGCTGACTTATATTGTGCGCACGGGGTCCAACGAGAAAAAATCCCCATCAAACCAAGAGCACTATAAAAGGACCCCTTCTTCCACATCCATCTCTATTCCTAATACCTTGTTGAGCTCCACCATTGCTACACTCCATTTTGCTCAATACTCTCACCCAAACTTGTTGAAACTTTGGGGATTGAGAGAGCAAGACACGATCTACACTTTGATAAAACCAAATTCATGTTCCTACAATATTATTTGTCTGCCATGGACTTGTTACTCTTGGAGCTTTGGCTCCTAGGTGGTTAGAACTAAAACATGCAAATGCATTCTACAAAAAATGTTCGCCCCACTTTTAGAGAATGTTTCTACCATTAGAAAAATGTATAAACATTCAAAAATGTTCATGTGTTTCAAAATATGTGTACCTGAATTATCATTATTAACCATAATTCAGCAAATGTATTATGTCCCTATAGTTCAACAAATGTACTTGTTCCACAATAGGCAGAATTTTATTTTACTTGACTTTGCAGATCATCCTAACTAAATTCATCAGGGGGCATCTTCCCCACACTAGCAAAAAGTTGACCCTTAGAGGTCCTTAAGGAATTCCTGTGAAGTTGAATACGCCTATTGCAACCATCATTCTACCGGGACTTTCAACGGCATTAGACACGGTTCTCGATTGGCAACTGAAAGTGCATATAACACTTAATTATATTTTGGTGTGATGACAAAGTGGTTAGAGGAACTAATACCGGTTGCTGAAGTTTATCCCGGGATATTGGTTCCATGAAGATCATGTTGGAGTTGTCCCCCCCCCCCCTCAAATTCAAAAAGACCAAAGGCTTGGTTTTCTGTCGACTCGAAGGTTTTCATCGGTTCGATTTGAGTTGTAAAGAAAAAATCACACTATTAAAAGGGGTCATCGTGGATGAGTGTCGTGTGGGGACACTTCAAAACATATACACCAGCCTTCCAACACCTACCACTCACTTCCTTTTATTGCCATGCTTCATTCAGGTGTTGTTTGAGTATCTATAGAAACTCTCTGGACACCCCATGTGCGCGGGGTGTCACAAAACTCTCTGGACACCCCATTCGCACGGGGTCCAAGGTGGCCAAGTTTCTGGACACCCCGTGCCCATGGGGCTGACTTATCCTGTGCGCACGGGGTCCAACGAGCAAAAATCCCCATCCAACCAAGAGCACTATAAAAGGACCCCTTCTTCCACATACATCTCTAACCCTAATGCCTTGTTGAGCTCCACCTTTTCTACACTCCATCTTGCTCAATACACTCACCCAAACTTGTTGAAACTTTGGGGATTGGGAGAGCAAGACACGATCTACAATTTTACCAAACCAAATGCGTGTTCCCACAATATTATTTGTCTATCATGGACTTGTTACTCTTGGAGCTTTGGCTCCTTGGTGGTTAGAACTAAAACATGTAAATGCATTGTACAAAAAATGTTCACCCCACTTTAGAGAATGTTTCTACCATTAGAAAAATGCATGACCATTCAAAAATGTTCATGTGTTTCAAAATATGTGTACCTGAATTATCATTATTATCCATAATTCAGCAAATGTATTATGCCCCTAAAGTTCAAAAAATGCACTTGTTCCACAATAGGCAGAATTTAATTTTACTTGACTTGCAGATCATCCTAACTAAACTCATTAGGGGGCATCTTCCCCACACCAGCAAGAAGTTGACCCTTAGAGGTCCTTAAGGAAGTCCTGGGAAGTTGAATATGCCTATTGCAACCATCGTTCTTGTCACGTCCCTAGTTCTGGTATGACCTAGACTAGCTAGTCATTTGTGAATCATGTTTAAATTTCATTTAAATGTGAAATGGGGATTTGTAGAACCCTCAGAAATCATTTCTGGAAATGACCCAGATAAAAATTGCTCCAAAAAGGTCCAAGAAAATGTTCATGTCTCTCTCTGAAAATATTGGGCAGAGATAAAGCTGTCAGGACCCCGACTCAATGCCACATCGATCTAGCATGTAACACCTCATATCACTTTGCGGCCTCACGCACGGTATCCCCACGGGTGTCGCCTTACCTTTGCCGGGACCGATTAAGCCTTTTGGCACACGATATGATAGTGTCGCTAGCATCCATATGATAAGGAGCCCGGCTGACATGGCTAGTCGTAAACCCAAAGTGGCACTAACTTACGAGGACAGCATACATGACCCAAAGAACGAACGTGTCGGTCATCGTGAGTGAATCCAGGTGTAGCACTGGGCTAACAGACTCGGTGAACCGGGCAGAAGCGGCTAACAGACTCGGTATTCATCGCGTGACATTTCCCGAAGGATGATACAGAACGAAGAAGGACACATGCCGGCCAACCTACGTGTTCCGGAGCAGTAGCAAGCTACCATGGCTCAGTGGAAGCACTAGGAGACATTTCCCGGTAAGAGAGGCTACTAAGAATAAACAACTAGATAGTCAGATCCCACACATAGCAATACACATTACACGTACGCATAACATGCAAGTATGTGCTGTACAACATGGCATCACAGCATAACTCAACAACTCATATAGATAAAGGCTCAGAAGAGCCATCATAGCATTTATTGCAAACAGGGGTCACAGGACCCATCATACAGAGCATACAAGCAGCAAGCGGAAGCATTACATGTCTGAGTACAGACATCTACAAATGAAAAAGGCTGAAGAGCCTGACTATCTACAACATCCGATCAAGATCGTAGCTGAGGTACAAGCTACTCGTCGAAGTCCACGAGAACACTAGTAAGACCGAAGTCTCCGCTGCAAAAACATAAATAAAGCACCATGAGTACAAAGGTACTCAACAAGACTTACATCAGATCCTATCATACATGCATTTGTATCAAGAGGGTAATGTGGGGTTTAGTTGCAGCAAGCCAGCTTTGACTCTATGGCTATCCTGTTCTACGACTACCAGAACTTCTTTGAGGTGATATGGTGCACACGAGTCCACTAATCACCACACAATACACTACTATGGATTCGTCCCCGTCTCCCTATGAGAAGGCCATCCATAGTACTCACACTTTTCTTGAGCATTTTATTGTATCCACTTCAAGTTATCTATGTACCATGTAAGCATCCAAGAAGTCCATATCCGCGGACCCGGCTATTCGAATAGATCATGTTAACCCTGCAGGGGTGTACTTCTTCACACACGCTCTCGCCACTTACCGCCATGTACACGTCATGTATCTCGGCAACCTTCAAGCGGAAACCTGGCGAGGGTGTCGGCCACGACCTGACTAACCACACAAGACTCTAGCCTAGGTTTATCGCCTATTCGGGTTCCATCCGTAAGGAGATCCGGCCGGGGTGTCGCTCACGGCCCCAAACGATGTGAGCAGGGTTCCCAAGCCCACCATCCGGGTGCCACTTGGTACACCGTGCCACCTGTGCCTAGTCTGTCCCAAGCCCACCCTGCCGGGTGCCACTTGGTAGAAAAATAGCACTACCTACAAACACCAGAAACTAGTTGCGACTCTCGGACAGAGATCAAGTCGGTTAATAAGTCGAGAGGGCTTGGGCGCCGGAGCCCAATGTGTGGTAGTATCGAGTCATTGGACAACATACATAGAACTCAGTGCTTAAGGACGGTTCCAATGAGACAACCCACCATGTACTCCTACATGGCCTCTCACCGCTACCTTTACCAAATTGTGTTCACACACTTCACCCTCAGCATCAGAACATAGAACTGCACTCCAATTCATTCCCAATGAACCAGACTTGACACAACTCTAAGCAATAGCAGGCATAGCATGGTAGGAACACAACATGGGCTCAATCAACTCCTACACATGCTAGTGGGTTTCAACTATTTACTGTGGCAATGACAGGTCATGCAGAGGAATGGGTTCAACTACCGCAGCACAAAGTAGCAGATGAATCGTTGTTGTCCTAATGCAATAATTGAGAGCAGGAGCGAGAGAGTAGGATTTTATCGGAATGAACAAGGGGGTTTGCTTGCCTGGTAGATCAACAAGGAAGGCACTTCTTCACAGACAGGTACTCTGGAACGGACTCCGGAGCAGGACCTATCGAGAAGGAACAGTGTCGGCAATCAATACACAACATATGCAACAATATGATGCATGAACATGGCATGAAGATGTGATGCTGTTTGAGCTAATGCAACTAGTATTCATTTGGTTTGAAGTCCATTTGAACCCTAAGCTCAAATGCAATTCTAATTTAAGTCTCTTAATATGTCATAATGTGTTTCCTCATATTCAGCATGTATAAGTTGGTTTGTCATGCATGAAACTAGTACATATGGAAAGATTGCATTTTTTTGATAATTTTTCATATATAAATTATTTCAATCTGAGCTACGGTTGAATTTCTATGAATTTTTGAAGTTTTGAACATTTTCTGGAATTTCCTGATTTATTTTAATTCCAGAAAATATATTACTGCGCCAGCATGACGTCAGCACGACGTCAGCAGGTCAACCGGGGCTGACCAGGGTCAAACCTGACGTGTGGGGCCACACGTCAGTGACACAGTTAGTTAATAGAGTTAATTAGTTGCTAAACTAATCCTAAACTAAAAATTAGCAGGGCCGGGCCCCACATGTCAGTGTCAGGGGGGGCTAGTTAACGGTGATTAGCCTTAAGCTAATCACCTGTCCCACGGGGCCCGCCTGACGGCCCGGCGGGGTCAAACGGTCAACCCCACCGGCGTTAAGCCGCCGGCGAGGCCTGAACGCGGCGGAGGGCTGCGGGATCGTCGCTCCGGCGACCAATCGCGCGGCGGAGAGCACCTACGCGAAGCCCAGGCTCGCGCGCATCCAGTGGCGCCCTCCGTTTCACCGGAGACGGTTTATATCGCCGGCGGCGACCACTTGGGCGGCGACCGGAGTTCGGCCAGGTGCGCGCGGGTGCTGCGAGGCACGGGGGAAGTGAGCGGAGAGGCTCTACGGCCTCCTGGCGTCACAAGGAGCACGGTGACGCGCTTGGTTGCGGGCTGCGGTGGCCAGGGCGACGGCGGCGACATGAACGGCGGCGGGAAGCTTCGGCCGTGGTGGGGGAAAGGGCTATGGCGTGCGGGCGACTAAGCGGAGAGGGGAAAACGGTGGCGGAGCTCACCGCGGACTCGACGGGCTTGACGGCGAGCTCGGGGATGCACTGGAGACAGCGGGGCGACGATGGGGATCCACGGCGGTCGGAGGCGAAGATGGCGTCGGCGACGGCTCCACGGGGCGCTCCGGCTTGTGTGGCTCGGCGGAGAGCTTGTGGCGAGGGGCGGAGCTCTGGCGTGTCGGAGAGGCGAGGGGAGGCGGTGGCTACGGCTACGGCGAACGGCGGCGACCGGCGCGTTCGGACACGAGAGAGAGAGGGTGACAGAGGAGAGGACGAGGGCGAGGGAGAGTGCGAGAGAGGTCGGGGTGGCTGCGTGGCGTCTCCGGGGCATCCAGACGAGGAGGAGAGGGCAGGCAGAGAGGAGGTGGCGTGGCGCGGGCGGCGCAGCGCTGCCGGGCACGCGCCCATCTCCTGCCGAGGACGAAGACGACAGAGGAGGCGCCAGTGGGCTGGGCGGGCTGGTCTGCTCTTTGGCTGCATAGGGAGGAGGCCTGTAAGTCTCCCTTTTTATTTCTGTTTTCTTTTTTTCTGACATTTGTTTGGTTTAAATAAAATACTAAACCATTTTATTTTCTTATGCCCATTTTGCAGGAGCTAACTATATTATTCCAAAGCTCCTCAGCAAGTGGCATAATTTTTGGACAACATTTTATATATATAATAATATATATCCAGAGCAAATAACTATTGCATTAATTCCAAATGCCCAAAATAAATATTTATGAGCTCCTAAAAATATTGGTTGATTTTTATCTCTGCCCAATATTTTCAGAGAGAGACATGAACATTTTCTTGGACCTTTTTGGAGCAATTTTTATCTGGGTCATTTCCAGAAATGATTTCTGAGGGTTTTACAAATCCCCATTTCACATTTAAATGAAATTTAAACATGATGCATAAATGACTAGCTAGTCTAGGTCATACCAGAACTAGGGACGTGACAACTCTCTGCCCAATATTTTCAGAGAGAGACATGAACATTTTCTTGGACCTTTTTGGAGCAATTTTTATCTGGGTCATTTCCAGAAATGATTTCTGAGGGTTTTACAAATCCCCATTTCACATTTAAATGAAATTTAAACATGATGCACAAATGACTAGCTAGTCTAGGTCATACCAGAACTAGGGACGTGACAGTTCTACCGGACTTTCAGTGGAATTAGACACAGTTCTCGATTGGCAACTGAAAGTGCATATAACACTTAATTATATTTTGGTGTGATGACAAAGTGGTTAGAGGAAATAATACCGGTTGCTAAAGTTTATCCCAGGATATTGGTTCCATGAAGATCATGTTGGAGTTGTGCCCCCCCCCCCTCCCACTCAAATTCAAAAAGACCAAAGGCATGGTTTTCCGTCGACTCGAAGGTTGTCATTGGTTCGATTTGAGTCGTAAAGAAAAAAACACACTATTAAAAGGGGTCATCATGGATGAGTGTCGTGTGGGGACACTTCAAAACATATACAACAACCTTCCTACACCTACCACTCACTACCTTTTATTGCCATGCTTCGTTGAGGTGTCGTTTGATTATCTTTGGAAACTCTCTGGACACCCCATGTGCGCGGGGTGCCACAAAACTCTATGGACACCCCGTGTGCACGGGGTCCAAAGTGGCCATGTTTCTGGACTCCCCGTGCCCACGGGGCTGACTTAGCCTATGCGCATGGGGTCCAACGAGCAAAAATTCCCATCCAGACAAGAGCATTATAAAAGGACCCCTTCTTCCACATCCATCTCTATCCCTAATGCCTTGTGGAGCTCCACCATTGCTACATGCCATTTTTCTCAATACTCTCACCCAAACTTGTTAAAACTTTGGGGATTGGGAGAGCAAGACCCGATCTACACATTGACCAAACCAAATTCGTGTTCCCACAATATTATTCGTCTTCCATGGACTTGTTACTCTTGTAGCGTTGGCTCCTAAGTGGTTAGAACAAAAACATGTAAATGCATTGTACAAAAAATGTTCGCCCCACTTTTAGAGAATGTTTCTACCATTAGAAAAATGTATGAACATTAAAAATTGTTCATGTGTTGCAAAATATGTGTACCCAAATTATCATTATTAACCATAATTAAGCAAATGTATTATGTCCCTATAATTCAACAAATATACTTGTTCCACAATAGGCAGAATTTTATTTTACTTGACTTGGAGCTCATCCGAACTAAATTCATCAGGGGGCATCTTCCCCACACCAGCAATAAGTTGACCCTTAGAGGTCCTTATGGAAGTCCTGGGAAGTTGAATATGCCCATTAGACACAGTTTTTGATTGGCAACTAAAAGTGCATATAACACTTAATTACATTTTGGTGTGATGACAAAGTGGTTAGAGGAACTAATACCGGTTGCTAAAGTTTATCCCAGGATATTGGTTCCATGAAGATCATGTTGGAGTTGTGCCTCCCCCCACCCCCCACTCAAATTCAAATATACCAAAGGCATGGTTTTCCGTCGACTCGAAGGTTTTCATTGGTTCGGTTTGAGTCGTAAAGAAAAAACCACATTATTAAAAGGGGTCATCATGGATGAATGTCATGTGGGGACACTTCAAAACATATACACCAGCCTTCCTACACCTACCACTCACTACCTTCTATTGACATGCTTAGTTGACGCATCATTTGAGTATCTTTAGAAACTATCTGGACACCCCATGTGCGTGGGGTGCCACAAAATTCTCTAGACACCACGTGCGCACAGGGTCCAAGGTGGCCAAGTTTCTAGACACCCCGTGCCCACGGGGCTGAATTAGCCTGTGCGCATGGGGTCCAATGAGCAAAAATCCCCATCCAGACAAGAGCACTATAAAAGGACCCCTTCTTCCACATCCATCTCTATCCCTAATGCCTTGTTGAGCTCCACCATTGCTACACCCCATTTTGCTCAATACTCTCACCCAAACTTGTAGAACTTTGGGGATTGGGAGAGCAAGACCCGATCTACACTTTGACCAAACCAAATCTGCGTTCCCACAATATTATAAGTCTTCCATGGACTTGTTACTCTTGTAGCTTTAGATCCTGGGAGGTTAGAACTAAAACATGTAAATTCATTGTACAAAAAATGTTCGCCCCACTTTTAGAGAATGTTTCTACCATTAGAAAAGTGTATAAACATTCAAAAATGTTCATGTGTTCCAAAATATGTGTACCTGAATTATCATTATTAAAAAGAATTCAGCAAATGTATTATGTCCCTATAGTTCAACAAATGTACTTGTTCCACAATAGGAAGAATTTTATTTTACTTGACTTGCAGATCATCCTAACTATATTCATCAGTGGCATCTTCCCCACGCCAGCAAGAAGTTGACCCTTAGAGGTCCTTAAGGAATTCCTGGGAAGTTGAATACGCCTATTACAACCACCGTTCTATCAGGACTTTCAGTGGCATTAGACACGGTTCCTGATTGGCAACTGAAAGTGCATATAACACTTTATTATATTTTGGTGTGATGACAAAGTGGTTAGAGGAACTAATATCGGTTGCAAAAGTTTATCCCAGGATATTGGTTCCATGAAGATCATGTTGGAGTTGTGCCTCCCCCCACCACTCAAATACAAAAAGACCAAAGGCGTGGTTTTCCGTCGACTCTCATTGGTTCGATTTGAGTCGTAAAGAAAAAACCGCACTATTAAAAGGGGTCATCATGGATGTGTGTCGTGTGGGGACACTTCAAAACATATACACCAGCCTTCCTACACCTACCACTCACTCCCTTTTATTGACATGCTTCATTGAGGTGTCGTTTGAGTATCAATAGAAACTCTATGGACGCCCCATGTGCGGGGGGTGCCACAAAACTCTCTAGACACCCCATTCACACGGGGTCGAAGGTGGCCAAGTTTCTGGACACCCCGTGCCCATGGGGCTGACTTAGCTTGTGCGCACGGGGTCCAACGAGCAAAAATCCCCATCCAGCCAAGCGAACTATAAAAGGATCCCTTCTTCCATATCCATATCTAAGCCTAATGCCTTGTTGAGCTCCACCATTGCTACATGCCATTTTTCTCAATACTCTCACCCAAACTTGTTAAAACTTTGGGGATTGGGAGAGCAAGACACGATCTACACTTTAACCAAGCCAAATTCATGTTCCCACAATATTATTTGTCTTCCATGGACTTGTTACTCTTGGAGCTTTGGCTCCTAGGTGGTTAGAACTAAAACATGTAAATGTATTGTACAAAAAATGTTCACCCCAGTTTTGAAGAATGTTTCAATCATTAGAAAAATGAATGAACATTCAAAAATGTTCATGTGTTTCCAAATATGTGTACCTGAATTATCATTATTATCCATATTTCAGCAAATGTATTATGTCCCTATAGTTCAATGAATGTACTTGTTCCGAAATAGGCAGAATTTTATTTTACTTGACTTGCAGATCATCCTAACTAAATACATCAGGGGGCATCTTCCCCACACCAGCAAGAAGGTTACCCTAAGAGTTCCCTAAGCAAGTCCTGGGAAGTTGAATACGCCTATTGCAACCATCATTCTACCGGGACTTTCAGCGGCATTAGACACAGTTCTCGATTGGCAACTCAAAGTGCATATAACACTTAATTATATTTTTGTGTGATGGCAAAGTGGTTAGAGGAAATAATTCCGGTTGCTAAAGTTTATACCAGGATATTGGTTCCATGAAGATCATGTTGGAGTTGTGCCTCCTTCCCCCCCACTCAAATTCAAAAAGACCAAAGGCATGGTTTTCCATCGACTCGAAGGTTTTCATTGGTTCGATTTGAGTCGTAAAGAAAAAACTGCACTATTAAAAGGGTTCATCATGGATGAGTGTCGTGTGGGAACACTTCAAAACATATACACCAGCCTTCCTACACCTACCACTCACTACCTTTTATTGTCATGCTTCGTTGAGGTGTCGTTTGAGTATCTATAGAAACTCTCTGGACACCCCATGTGTTCGGGGTGCCACAAAACTCTCTGGACACCCCGTGCGCACAGGGACCAAGGTGGCCAAGTTTCTGGACACCCCGTGCCCATGGGGCTGACTTAGCCTATGCGCACGGGGTCCAACGAGCAAAAATCCCCATCCAGACAAGAGCACTATCAAAAGGACCCCTTCTTCCACATCCATCTCTATCCCTAATGCCTTGTTGAGCTCCACCATTTCTACATGGCATTTTGCTCAATACTCTCACCCAAACTTCTTAAAACTTTGGGGATTCGGAGAGCAAGACCCGATCTACACTTTGTCCAAACCAAATTCGTGTTCCCACAATAGTATTTGTGTTCCATGGACTTGTTACTCTTGTAGCTTTGGCTCCTAGGTGGTTAGAACAAAAACATGTAAATGCATTGTAGAAAAAATGTTCGCCCCACTTTTAGATAATGTTTCTACCATTAGAAAAATGTATGAACATTCAAAAATGTTCATGTGTTTCAAAATATGTGTACCTGAATTATCATTATTAACCATAATTCAGCAAATGTATTATGTTCCTATAGTTCAACAAATGTACTTGTTCCACAATAGGCAAAATTTTATTTTACTTGACTTGCAGATCATCCTAACTAAATTCGTCAGGGGGCATCTTCCCTACACCAGCAAGAAGTTGACCCTTAGAGGTCCTTAAGGAAGTCCTGGGAAGTTGAATACGCCTACTGCAAACCATCGTTCTATCGGGACTTTTAGCGGTGATTAGAGACAGTTCTCGATTGGCAACTTAAAGTGCATATAGCACTAAATTATATTTTGGTCTGATGACAAAGTGGTTAGAGGAACTAATACTGGTTGCTAACGTTTATCCCAGGATTTGGGTTCCATGAAGATCACGTTGGAGTTGTGCCCCCCCCCCTCAAATCCAAAAAGACCAAAGGCATGGTTCTTTGTCGACTCGAAGGTTTTCATTGGTTCGATTTGAGTCGTAAAGAAAAAATGCACTATTAAAAGGGGTCATCATGGATGAGTGTCGTGTGGGGACACTTCAAAACATATACACTAGCCTTCCTACACCTACCACTCACTACCTTTTATTGCTATGCTTCGTTGAGGTGTCATTTGAGTATCTATAGAAACTCTCTGGACACCCCATCTGCGCGGGGTGCCACAAAACTGTCTGGACACCCCGTGCGCACGGGGTCCAAGGTGGCCAAGTTTCTGGACACCCCGTGCCCACGGGGCTGACTTAGCCTGTGCGCACGGGGTCCAACGAGCAAAAATCCCCTTCCAGACAAGAGCACTATAAAAGAACCCCTTCTTCAAAATTCATCTCTATCCCTAATGCCTTGTTAAGCTCCACCATTGCTAGATGCCATTTTGCTCAATACTCTCACCCAAACTTTTCAAAACATTGGGAATTGGGAGAGCAAGACCCGATCTACACTTTGACCAAACCAAATTCGTGTTCCCACAATATTATTCATCTTCCATGGACTTGTTACTCCTGTAGCTTTGGCTCCTAGGTGGTTAGAACTAAAACATGTAAATGCATTGTACAAAATATGTTCGCCCACTTTTAGAGAATGTTTCTACCATTAGAAAAATGTATGAACATTCAAAAATGTTCATGTGTTTCAAAATATGTCTACCTGAATTATCATTATTAACCATAATTCATCAAATGTATTATGTTCCTATAGTTCAACAAATGTACTTGTTCCACAATAGGCAGAATTTAATTTTACTTGACTTGCAGATCATCCTAATTAAATTCATCAGGGGGCATCTTCCCCACACCAGCAAGAAGTTGACCCTTAGAGGTCCTTAAGGAAGTCCTAGAAAGTTGAATACGCCTATTGGAACCATTGTTCTACCGGGACTTCCGACGGCGATTAGACACAGTTCTTGATTGGCAACTGAAAGTGCATATAGCACTTAATTATTGCGTTGGGTGCCACAAAACTCTCTGGACACCCCGTGCGCACGGGTTCCAAGGTTGCCAAGTTTCTGGACACCCCGTGCCCACGGGGCTGACTTAGCCTGTGCGCATGGGGTCCAACGAGAAAACCCCCATCCAGCCAAGAGCACTATAAAAGGACCCCTTCTTCCACATCCATCTCTAACCGTAATGCCTTGTTGAGCTCCACCATTGCTACACTCCATTTTTCTCAATACTCTCACCTGAACTTGTTGAAACTTTGGGGATTGGGAGAGCAAGACCCGATCTACACTTTGACCAAGCCAAATTCGTGTTCCCACAATATTATTTATCTGTCATGGACTTGTTACTCTTGGAGCTTTGGCTCCTAGGTAATTAGAGGTTCCTGCAGAAGCTTCCTTGCTTGTGGTGTGCTCCTAGGATGTTTGTAAAGGTGTGGTGGTCGCCTTCAAGTAAAATCCTGAGTGATTTGTGGCTTATTCTTTGGGGGTGACTGAAGGAAATATGCCCTAGAGGCAATAATAAAGTTATTATTTATTTCCTTATTTCATGATAAATGTTTATCATTCATGCTAGAATTGTATTAACCGGAAACATGATACATGTGTGAATGCATAGACAAACAAGATGTCACTAGTATGCCTCTACTAGACTAGCTTGTTAATCAAAGATGGTTGTGTTTCCTAACCATGAACAAGGAGTTGTTATTTGATTAACAAGGTCACATCATTAGTAGGATGATCTGATTGACATGACCCATTCCATTAGCTTAGCACACGATCGTTTAGTATGTTGCTACTGCTTTTATCCATGACATATACATGTTCCTCGTAACTATGAGATTATGCAACTCCGTTTACGGAGGAACACTTTGGTGCTACCAAACGTCACAACGTGAATCGGGTGATTATAAAGGAGTACTACAGGTGTCTCCAAAGGCGATGTTGGGTTGGCGATTTGAGATTAGGTTTTGTCACTCCGATTGTCGGAGAGGTATCTCTGGGCCCTCTCGGTAATACACATCACTTAAGCCTTGCAAGCATTGCAACTAGTGAGTTAGTTGTGAGATGATGTATTACGGAACGAGTAAAGAGACTTGCCGTAACGAGATTGAACTAGGTATTGATACCGACGATCGAATCTCGGGCAAGTAACATACCGATGACAAAGGAACAACGTATGTTGTTATGCGGTCTGACCGACAAAGATCTTCGTAGAATATGTAGGAACCAATATGGGCATCCAGGTCCGCTATTGGTTATTGACCGGAGACGTGTCTCGGTCATGTCTACATTGTTCTCGAACCGTAGGGTCCGCACGCTTAAGGTTTCGATGGCGGTTATATTATGAGTTTATGTATTTTGATGTACCGAAGAAGTTCGAGTCCCGGATGTGATCACGGACATGACGAGGAGTCTCGAAATGGTCGAGACATAAAGATTGATATATTGGAAGCCTATATTTGGAGTTCGAATGGTTAGGGTGAAATCGGATTTTACCGAAAACCGGGGTTACGGAACCCTCCCGAGGCTATTGGGCCTTAGTGGGCCTCGAGGGAGAAGAGGAGGGCCGGCCAGGGGTGGCGCGCCCCTCCCCTAGTCCGAATAGGACAAGGAGGGGGCGGCCCTTCCTTCTTCTCCTCCCCCAATCCTACTCCAACTAGGAAGGGGAGTCCTACTCCCGGTGGGAGTAGGACTCCTTCTGGCGCCTCCCTTGGGCCGGCCGCACCTCCCGCTCCCTCCTTTATATACGGGGCAGGGGCACCCTAGAACACACAAGTTTGATCTACGGATCGTTCCTTAGCCGTGTGCGGTGCCCCTCCACCATATTCCACCTCGGTCATATCGTCATGAAGCTTAGCGAAGCCCCGCGCCGTAGAACATCAAGATCGTCACCACGCCGTCAGTCTCGACGGAACTCTCCTCAACACTCGGCTGGATCGAGTACGAGGGACGCCATCGAGCTGTACGTGTGTCAAGAACTGGGCGCCGAGTAACGGCGCCGGATCGGTCGGATCGCGAGGAGAACGCACGACTACTTCCTCTACGTTGTGATCGCTTCGCGGGTCTACGAGGGTACGTAGACAACACTCTCCTCTCGTTGCTATACATCACCATGATCTTGCGTGTGCGAGGAAAATTTTTGAAATTACTACGTTCCCCAACAGTGGCATCCGAGCCTAGGTTTTTCTATGGTTTGATGTTTTGCACGAGTAGAACACAAGTGAGTTGTGGGCGATACAAGTCATACTACCTACCAGCATGTCATACTTTGGTTCAGCGGTATTGTGAGATGAAGCGGCCCGGACCGACATTACGCGTACGCTTACGCGAGACTGGTTTCACCGCTACGAGCACTCGTTGCTTAAAGGTGACTGGCGGGTGTCTGTCTCTCTCACTTTAGTTGAACCGAGTGTGGCTACGCCCGGTCCTTGAGAAGGTTAAAACGGAGTCTATTTGACGAAGTATCGTTGTGGTTTTGATGCGTAGGTAAGATTGGTTCTTGCTTAAGCCCGTAGCAGCCACGTAAAATTTGCAACAACAAAGTAGAGGACGTCTAACTTGTTTTTGCAGGGCATGTTGTGATGTGATATGGTCAAGACGTGATGCTATATGTTATTGTATGAGATGATCATGTTTTGTAACCGAAGTTATCGGCAACTGGCAGGAGTCATATGGTTGTCGCTTTATTGTATGCAATGCAATCGCCCTGTAATGCTTTACTTTATCACTAAGCGGTAGCGATAGTCGTAGAAGCATAAGTTTGGCGAGACGACAACGATGCTACGATGGAGATCAAGGTGTCGCGCCGGTGACGATGGTGATCATGGTGGTGCTGCAGAGATGGAGATCACGAAGCACAAGATGATGATGACCATATCATATCACTTATATTGATTTGCATGTGATGTTTATCTTTTATGCATCTTATCTTGCTTTGATTGACGGTAGCATTATAAGATGATCTCTCACTAAATTATCAAGAAGTGTTCTCCCGAGTATGCACCGTTGCCAAAGTTCGTCGTGCCCAGACACCACGTGATGATCGGGTGTGATAAGCTCTACGTCCATCTACAACGGGTGCAAGCCAGTTTTGCACACGCAGAATACTCGGGTTATACTTGACGAGCCTAGCATATGCAGATATGGCCTCGGAACACGGAGACCGAAAGGTCGAGCGTGAATCATATAGTAGATATGATCAACATAAGATGTTCACCATTGAAAACTACTCCATTTCACGTGATGATCGGTTATGGTTTAGTTGATTTGGATCACGTGATCACTTAGATTACTAGAGAGATGTCTGTCTAAGTGGGAGTTCTTAAGTAATATGATTAATTGAACTTAAATTTATCATGAACTTAGTACCTGATAGTATCTTGCTTGTTTATGTTTGATTGTAGATAGATGGCTCGTCTTTGTTGTTCCGTTGAATTTTAATGCGTTCCTTGAGAAAGCAAAGTTGAAAGATGATGGTAGCAATTACACGGATTGGGTCCAGAATCTGAGGATTATCCTCATTGCTGCACGTAAGAGTTACGCCTGGATGCACGGCTGGGTGCGAGCCTCTTCTTTGGAGCAACACGGATGTTATGAATGTCCGCGAGCAAAGCCGATGACTACTCTATAGTTCGATGTGCCATGCTTTACGGCTTAGAACCGGGACTTCAACGACGTTTTGAACGTCATGGAGCATATGAGATGTTCCAGAGTTGAAGTTAATATTCCAACAGAATGCCCGGATTGAGAGATATGAAGTCTCCAATAAGTTCTACAGCTGCAAGATGGAGGAGAATAGTTCATTAGTGAGCACATACTCGGAATGTCCGAGTACTACAATCACTTGACACAATTGGGAGTTAATCTTTCGGATGATTGTGTCATTGATGTAATTCTTCAATCACGCCACCAAGCTACAAAGGCTTCGTGATGAACTATAATATGCAAGGGTTAGTAAAGACTATACCGAGCTCTTCGCAATGTCAAGGCTGCGGAGGTAGAAATCAAAAAGGAGCATCAAGTGTTGATGGTCAATAAGACCACTAGTTTCAAGAAGAAAGGCAAAGGGAAGAAGAAGGGAACTTCAAGAAGAACAGCAAGCAAGTTCTTTGCTCAGAGAAGAAACCCAAGTCTGGACCTAAGCCTGAGGCCGAGTGCTTCTACCGCAAGCGATCGTCACCGAAGCGGAACTGCCCCAAGTATTTGGCGGATAAGAAGGATGGCAAGGTGAACAAAGGTATATGTGATATACATGTTATTGATGTGTACCTTACTAGAGCTCGCAGAGCACTGGTATTTGATCTGGTTCATTGCTAATATTTGCAACTCAAACAGGACTACGGATTGCTTAACACCGGCAAAGGACGAGGTGACGATGCGCGTGGGAAATGGTTCCAAAGTCGATGTGATCGCGGTCGGCACGCTACCTCTACATCTACCTTCGGGATTAGTTTTAGACCTAAATAATTGTTATTTGGTGCTGCGTTGAGCATGAACATTATATCTGGATCTTGTTTGATGCGAGACGGTTATTCATTTAAATCGGAGAATAATGGTTGTTCTATTTATATGAGTAATATCTTTTATGGTCATGCACCCTTGAAGAGTGGTCTATTTTGATGAATCTCGATAGTAGTGATACACATATTCATAATGTTGAAACCAAAAGATGCAGAGTTGATAATGATAGTGCAACTTATTTGTGGTAATCGCCGTTTAGGTCATATCGGTATAAAGCGCATGAAGAAACTCCATCTTGATGGACTTTTGGAGTCACTTGATCATGAATCACTTGGCACTTGCGAACCGTGCCTCATGGGCAAGATGACTAGAACCCGTGCTCGGTACTATGGAGAGAGCACCAGATTTGTTGGAAATCATACATACAGATGTATGTGGTCCGATGAATGTTGAGGCTCGTGGCGGATATCGTTATTTTCTCACCTTCACAGATGACTTAAGCAGATATGGGTATATCTACTTAATGAAACATAAGTCTGAAACATTTGAAAAGTTCAAAGAATTTTAGAGTGAAGTTGAAAATCATCGTAACAAGAAAATTAAGTTTCGCGATCCGATCGTGGAGGTGAATATTTGAGTTACGAGTTTGGTCTACATTTGAAACAATGCGGAATAGTTTTCAACTCACGCCACCGGAACACCACAGCGTAATGGTGTGTCCGAACGTCGTAATCGTACTTTACTAGATATGGTGCGATCTATGATGTCTCTTACCGATTTACCGCTATCGTTTTGGGGTTATGCTCTAGAGACGGTCGCATTCACGTTAAATAGAACACCGTCGAAATCCGTTGAGACGACGCCTTATGAACTATGGTTTGGCAAGAAACCAAAGTTGTCGTTTCTTAAAGTTTGGGGCTGCGATGCTTATGTGAAGAAACTTCAACCAGATAAGCTCGAACCCAAATCGGAGAAATGTGTCTTCATAGGATACCCAAAGGAAACTGTTGGGTACACCTTCTATCACAGATCCGAAGGCAAAACATTCGTTGCTAAGAATGGATTCTTTCTAGAGAAAGAATTTCTCTCGAAAGAAGTGAGTGGGAGGAAAGTAGAACTTGATGAGATAACTGCATCTACTCCCTTATTGGAAGGTAGTTCATCACGAGAACCGGTTCCCGTGACAACTACACCAACTAGTGAGGAAGATAATGATTTTGATCATGAAACTTCAGATCAAGTTTCTGCTAAACCTCGTAGGTCTACCAGAGTAAGATCCGCACCAAAGTGGTACGGTAATCCTGTTCTGGAAGTCATGTTACTTGACCATGATGAACCTACGAACTATGAGGAAGCGATGATGAGCCCAGATTCGCAAAATGGTGGAGGCCATGAAATCGAGATAGGATCCATGTATGAAAACAAAGTATGGACTTTGGTTGACTTGCCCGATGATCGGCAAGCCATTGAGAATAAATGGATCTTTAAGAAGAAGACCGACGGCGATGGTAATGTTATCGTTTATAAAGCTCGACTTGTTGCGAAAGGTTTTCGACAAGTTCAAGGGGTTGACTACGATGAGACTTTCTCACCCGTAGCGATGCTTAAGTCTGTCCGAATCATGTTGGCTATTGCTACATTTCATGATTATGAAATTTGGCAAATGGATGTCAAGACTGCATTCTTGAATGGATTTCTAGAAGAAGAGTTGTATATGATGCAGCCGGAAGGTTTTGTTGATCCAAAAGGTGCTGACAAAGTGTGCAAGCTCCAACGTTCCATTTATGGACTAGTGCAAGCATCTCGGAGTTGGAATAAACGTTTTGATAGTGTGATCAAAGCATATGGTTTTATACAGAATTTTGGAGAAGCTTGTATTTACAAGAAAGTGAGTGGGAGCTCTGTAGCATTTCTGACATTATTGTAGATGACATATTGTTAATTGGAAATGATATAGAATTTCTGGATAGCATAAAGGGATACTTGAATAAAAGTTTTTCAATGAAAGACCTCGGTGAAGCTGCTTACATATTGGGCATCAAGATCTATAGAGATAGATCAAGACGCTTAATTGGACTTTCACAAAGCACATACCTTGATAAAGTTTTGAAAAAGTTCAAAATGGATCGTGCAAAGAAAGAGTTCTTGCTCAGATTATAAGGTGTGAAGTTGAGTCGACTCAATGCCCGACCACAGCAGAAGATAGAGAGAAAATGAAAGATGTTCCCTATGCTTCAGCCATAGGCTCTATCATGTATGCAATGCTGTGTACCAGACCTGATGTATGATTAGCAATAAGTTTAGCAGGGATGCAATGTTGTGTACCAGACTTTGGGGATTGGGAGAGCAAGACCCGATCTACACTTTGACCAAGCCAAATTCGTGTTCCCACAATATTATTTGTCTGCCATGGACTTGTTACTCTTGGAGCTTTGGCTCCTAGGTAATTAGAGGTTCCTGCAGAAGCTTCCTTGCTTGTGGTGTGCTCCTAGGATGTTTGTAAAGGTGTGGTGGTCGCCTTAAAGAAAAATCCTGAGTGATTTGTGGCTTATTCTTTGGGGGTGACTCGAAAGAGAACACGGTGAGCCTTCCATGGCGTTCCACAAGCTTTGGCTCCGACACCGCTCTAAACGGAGATTAGCTCTTCCCCAAGGAAGAGTGAACTTCAGGATAAAATTCGCGTTATCATCTCACTTTGAAGGAAATATGCCCTAGAGGCAATAATAAAGTTATTATTTATTTCCTCGTATCATGATAAATGTTTATTATTCATGCTAGAATTGTATTAACCGGAAACATGATACATGTGTGAATACATAGACAAACATATAGTCACTAGTATGCCTCTACTTGACTAGCTCATTAATCAAAGATGGTCATGTTTCGACCATAGACATGTGTTGTCATTTGATTAGTGGGATCACATCATTAGAAGAATGATGTGATTGACATGACCCATTTTGTTAGCCTAGCACTTGATCGCTTAGTATACTTGCTATTGCTTTCTTCATGACTTATACAAAGTTCCGCAACTATGAGATTGTGCAACTCCGTGTACGGAAGAACACTTTGTGTGCTACCAAACGTCACAACGAATCGGGTGATTATAAAGGTGCTCTCTGGTGTTTCCGAAGGTTCATGTTGAGTTGGCATAATTCGAGATTAGGATTTGTCACTCCGATTGTCGGAGAGGTATCTCTGGCCCTCTCGGTAATACTCATCACATAAGCCTTGCAAGCATATAACTAATGAGTTAGTTATGAGATGACGACATGAGCGAGTAAAGAGACTTGCCGGAACGAGATTGAACTAGGTATTGGATACCGACGATCAAATCTCGGGCAAGTAACATACCGATGACAAAGGGAACAAAGTATGTTATTATGCGGTTTGACCGATAAAGATCTTCGTAGAATATGTAGGAACCAATATGGGCATCCGTGTCCCGCTATTGGTTATTGACCGAGACATATCTCAGTCATGTCTACATTGTTCTCGAACCGTAGGGTCCGCACGCTTAAGGTTTCGATAGATGCTTATATTATGAGTTTATGTATTTTGATGTACCAAGGTTGTTCGAGTCCGGATATGATCACGGACATGACGAGGAGTCTTGAAATGGTCGAGACATAAAGATTGATATATTGGACGGATATATTTGGACACCGGAAAGGTTCCGGGAGAGTTTGGGAATATACCGGAGCTCCGGGAGGTTATCGGAACCCCCCGGTAAATATATGGGCCTTATTGGGCCCAAGTGAGAGGAAGGGAGAAGGAGCAAGAGGGCGCCCCAAGCCCAATCCGATTGGGAGGGGCCGACCCCCCCCCTTTCCTTTCTCCTTCCCCCTCTTCCTTCCTACTAGTACTACTCCTTCCTTCCCTCCATGTTGGATTAGGAAAGGAGGAAACCTACTTGGAGTAGGTTTCCTCCCTATGGCGCGCCCCTTGGGCCGCCACCTCCTCCCTCCCTCCTTTATATACGGGGTAGGGGCACCCTAGGACACACAAGTTGATCATTGATCGCTCCTTAGCCGTGTGCGGTGCCCCCTCCACGATATTACACCTCGGTCATATTGTAGCGGTGCTTAGGCGAAGCCTGCGCGACAGAGAACATCAAGATCGCCACCACGCCGTCGTCTTGTGGAACTCGCCTCGGAACCTCTCTTTGGATTGGAGATCGAGGTGCGCCATCGAAGTTGTACGTGTGTCAAGAACTCGGAGGTGCCGAGTAACGGTGCTTGGATCGGTCGGACCGGAAGACGACGACTACTTCCTCTATGTTGTGTGAACGCTTCCGCTTCGGTCTACGAGGGTACGTAGACAACACTCTCCCCTCGTTGCTATATCATCACCATGATCTTGCGTGTGCGTAGGAAATTTTTTGAAATTACTACGTTCCCCAACACACTTGTGGTTAATCCTTTTCCGCACTTTACTTTCCTTTGTATGCTTGTGGGCTTGCTATTTAGATTGTTGCCTAGCATATTTTGCTTTAAGCATGCTTGTCATATAGGTTGTGTTCACCTAGTTGCATATGAGTGAACCCTATTTATCCGCTTAACCCTAAAATTACAAGTAAGATTAAAATTTGTAGTCTCCTATGCACCCGCACCAACCCGCCCTTCAATCAACCGTACCAATCCTTTCAATTGGTACTAATGACTTGTGCTCTAATATAAGGTTTTACAACCTTAGAGGATATGGATGATCTAGGGAACAAGGGAGGTGCACCACTATTTGCAGAGGATGGTCAAAAGCTACCCCCGCCTGGGCTTTCAGCTCCGACTGGAGCTAGTTCTCGGTTGGCAACAATCCGGAGAAGTTCGACGTCTGCGACTTCGAGCTCATCGCCAAGGACAACATCAAAGGTGCACGTCCACAGAACTAAGCTCCTGGTAACACCGTACCTCCACCAAGAGGATCCTAGCGCTTCAATTCCAAACTGCTTGGGGCCTCCTGTAGTCAGTGGGGTAAATGTGATCCCGTGTTTCAAGGAAAATGGTAATCCGCAGTAAACGTGACACATGGAGTCGCGATAAATTGGTTAATTGGCCGATATTTTGAACATCAGCCTAACTACTAGGAATCCTATGTTAAACATAGGAACTTTCCGCCTTTTTTTAACACAAGGCTTGCGTTTTTCCTTTTTGTTTTCCCTTTTCTTGCATATATTTATATTCTGAAATTTCTCTACATATATATGTATATGGAAAATTGATTTACTTCGTTTTTGAAATTGTACAACTCTCATTACAAAAAAGTTCGGAGAATTTCAAAAGTTTGCTCTCATGGTTTTACAAAAACTTGAGACGACCCAGAAAAATATTTGTGGCAATTAAAATGTCCACATGTATAAAACATGTTCATGTTATTTTATAAGAAAAAATCATGAAAGATATAAAATGTTTGTTCTGATAATTTGTAAAAAATTGTTTGTGCCATTCAAAAATATGTTCATGGCAGTTTTCAAAAATTTCACATGTTGAAAAATGTGTTAGACATTTTTAAAAAGTTCAATTATCTAATCATGTGTTTGTGTAATTTTAAATAAAAATCATAACGTATAGAAAATGTCCATTACATTTAAATGATGTTCATAACAATTAAAAATTATTAGCACATTTTGAACAGAATGATATTTTTAGAAAACCAATCAGTTTCTTTTTAAAAATGATCATTGTGTATTTAAAAAAATGTTCAATGTTCATTTGACAGACTTTATGCATGTGTTATAATAAATTTCCTACATGTATTTATATTTATATTCAACGTGCATCTGAAAAATGCACAACGTGCACACGGAAATGTTCAACGCGTCTTAAAAAACCATCATGCATTTGAATATCAAAAAAATAAAATTGAAAAGAAAAATAAAATAAAATAAAACATATATGGAAAATAAAAATAGAAACCAGAAGGAAATTACTAGAGAACAAGAAAACCTGGTTGAGACCTTCCCAAAAATCGAGTGAAAGGTTCCCAGGACTAGTGCCTACTGTAGAGAATAGAAACTTCCAAAAATTAACCCTAACCAACTCTGTTGGGTTGGTCCATCAATGAGATTACCGTCTGACTTGCAGTAAGCGAGACATCATAATATTCGCGTCAAGACAAATAGGGTTCCTAATCCCGTGTAGGGTGAGCTATGGTGAGCAAAGGGCGCTGCCATGTCCTATGTTTATCCAGGTAATTTATGAAAAAAATTGTACCATTGAAAAAATGTTCATGAATTTTTTTAAAGTCCACACATTTAAAAATGCGTTTTTGACATTTTTAAAAGTTCATTTCATTTAAACATGTATTCTTGTATTTTTTGAAAAAAAATCATAACATACACAATCTCCATTATATTTAAAAAATTATATCACTTCAAAGTTGTTCGCATGTTTTAAATAAATGATATTTTTGGAAATAATTCAATGTTTTTTCTGAAAAAATATCATCGTGCATTTAAGATGTTCACTGTGCATTTGACAAACTCTATGCATGTGTTCCAATAAATGTTGAACGTGTATTAAGAGAAATATTCAATGTATATCTGGAAAATGCACAACGTGCATACAAAAACTGTTCAACACGTATTAGAAAATAGGAAAACAAACATATAGGGAAAATAAAAAATAATACCATAAAGAAATCGATAAAAAAAGAACCTGGTCGTGACTTTCTGAAAATCAGATGCAAGGTTCTCAAAACCAGTGCCTACTATAAAGAATAGAAGCTTCCGAAAACTAACGCTAGCCAACTCTATTGAGTTGGCCCATCCCTGAGACTACCGTTTGTCTCGCAGTAAGCGACTGCGTCGAGACCAATAGAAAATCACGAATTAAAGAGTATTCCTTCCAAAGATTACTCCCACTTCTCCAGGTTGCGACGAATGGCGCACAATGCAATCTGGGAGTTTTTTTTTCCTTTTTTGTTGATCCGCTTTCAAAACGTTTTATCTCTTTAACCGTGCGAGTCCAAATCTCGAACCGTTTTACTGTTGGATTCCTCGCATCGAGATCTTCCAAACCAGCTCCCATATTAATAGGCTTTGACAAAGTTTTTTTTCATGAAAAAAAACAGACGAAAAAATTGAATCGGGAGCACTTTTTTTCCTTTCCAAAAGCTGTTTCCGAGAGGCACAGCCGTCCCTATCGTGGAAGCAAATCCGTGCCTCTCGCGGAAAGGAAAAGAAAAAGGAAATACAATTTTTCCCGTGCCATGCCTCTCGCGGAAGCAAAACCTTGCCTCTCACGGAGGCAAAACTGTGTCTCTCGTGGAAGGAAAAAAAAGAAAAATGTGGCTTTTCCGTTTCCGAGAGGCACGACCGTACCTCTCGCGGAAGCAAAACCATGCCTCTCACATATGCGAAACCGTGCCTCTCATGGAAGGAAAAAAAAGAAGAGAAACGCTTTCCTTTTTCCGTTTCTGAGAGGCACGAGCCCGGCCCGGTCGGCCCGACCCGACCCGGCCCGGCCCGACCTTGTCCACGGGCCGGCTTGGACCTAGGTTTTGAGCCTGAAGCACGGGCCGTGCCAGGCCCGGGCCCGTCATTTTTGCCGTTTAAGGAAGAGGCCCGGCCCGAGGCCCGACGAACCAGGCTCGAGCCCGATTTTTAGGCCCGATAGTCGGGCCGGGCCGGGCTCGGGCCCGATTTTTTGGCCCGGCAGCCAGGTCGGGCCAGGCTCGGGCCTGGTTTTTTGCGACGGGCTTTGGTTGGCCCGAAGGATGGCCAGGTATACTCTCATGGAGGCAAAACCATGTTTCTCACGAGAAAAAAAGAGAAAACACATTTTTTCCTGTTCTCGAGAGGCACGGCCGCGTCTTTCACGGAAGCAAAATCATGCCTCTCGTGGAAGCAAAAACCGTGCCTCTCATGCAAGGAAAAAAAAGAAAAATGTGTTTTTTTTTCTGTTTTCGAGAGGCACGGTCATGCCTCTCGCGAAAGCAAGACTGTGCTTCTTGCGAAAGCTAAACCGTGAGTCTGCGGAAGCAAAAAGGACACGTATTTTCATGTTTCTCTGTCGAAAAAGCTAAGAAAGATCGGTGAAAAGCCGAAAAAACCCATCTAAAAAGCCCAAAACACGTGCGAATTTTTTTCAAAGAAAACATTCAGAGCGCGACAAATGGCACACTCTCAGCTCACCCCAAGTGATTGTTGGCAGGCTCCCGATGGAGCACTCCTTACTAGTTGCTCTCGATGAATAGGGTTCTTAATCCCGGCGTAGGGTGAGTAAAGGGTGCGGCTATGTGCCGCGTATAGCGATCATACGCTAGTGTCGCCCCAGCTAGCTGGTAGTGGGACGGCCCAGTTATGACATGGTCTCGTCATGCTGATGTTACGCATGTTTATTGTTTGTTTACAGATTGAAAATAAAAAACATATGCACAAGCAGTGTACCACTACCTGACTATACCGTTTTACCGATACCAGCGTACATGTACTCAACACTGACGGATTTCGCACGCTGGCTCGCTCGCTCGCTCCCAGCCGTACTGTACTACCAGTCTAGCACACAAGTAGCAGTAGCCTAGAGGCTGCGCTGCTATCCCGGAGAAGAACAAGGACAAGAGGAACGCTGGCACTGTCAGGAAACTGGTGATCTCGTTCCGTGCCGGGGGGCGCACAGAAAGGAAGCATATGCATGCCATCATGATAACCAGGTGGACGTGGTGGTCCTGCCACCCAATTTCCCTGGACAGTCACTGTCCCGTCCACATGCCAAGATTCATCAGATTTTCACGCACTCCCTACATTTACTGTGAGACGAGCGAGCGGCGACCACGACAGCTCGCTCTGAACTAAAACTGTGCGCACAGGTTCCTCTCTGGACCCCTCCACTCGACGACCGAGTGACTGTAGCTCGGCCGGTACACGGGAGTGAGGCCGGTGTCATCGTGTCAGCGTCCTCCCCGATTTTCCGATCGAGCGGACGAGTGATCCGGCAGAGCTAGCGAGCGCGCAGCCACATCCCTCCTCGCCCCGCCCCTGCCTGCTGACTCGCTCGCTAGCTCACCGTATCTAGAGGCCAACTCCACCGCGCGACCCCATCTTGTTCGGGCGCGTCTGTTTGAAATAAAACGAACGAATAGCGCGGCCTCAAACAAACAAATGTCCAGAATTCGTCCGTTTTCGACCCATCTCCGGCCCAAAGTTGCGCTTGGTTTGGGGTGAAACGGACGCGCGCGGACGGCCACGACGGATGCCCTTGTCCCCCCATGGCCCGCCTGTAGGGGACACTAGCAGTTCCTCCCTCCCAACGCTTCGACCCTCTCTCTCCCGCCCCGCCCTGCCGCCGGCGCCGCCGCTATTATCCGACCGCTTCCTCACCGCCAGCCCCCCGCCGTCCATACCAAACCACGTGTAGACATGGCCGTCACCACGCCCGCGCTTTCGCCGTAGTTTTGGCCGTCGATCGGAGGAGGTTTGGTCGTGGCCGTCTTTGCCGGTGGCAAAGGAGACACGACCGCCGACGACGTACCACGGCGGCCGCGGCAGCTTCCGACGGCTCCAGAGGCGGCGATGGCGGCGCAAGCAACCACCCTCGCTGCGTCGAGGTGATCATCGCGGCCTCTTCGCCACCGCGACCGCAAGGTGTTCGACATTTTGCCCACAAAGGTATGGACAGTGGAGACGAGTTCTTCTTCCACCACTTCCTTTGTTCATCGAACGATTCGCCGTCGGATGATGAAGATCTTGTGGTGGCTGCACTGGTCATTCACGACCACATTCAACGGCGGCTTCCTCGATGCGGGGTGGGTCCCGGCCGTGCTCCCAACCCGAACCGCAACAGGAGAGAGGTCACACCGCCTATGCCGATTACTTTTCCAACAAACCGCTCTTCAAGCGGATAAGTTCCATCGTCGTTTTGAATGGCAAGGCATGTGTTCAATCGATCCGAGAGGAGTGGTTGCTCATGACCCATACTTGAGTGCAAGGCGGATGCCCTTCATAGCTTGGGTTCTCCTCTTACCGTAAATGCACCGCACCGTCCGCATGCTTGCGTATGGAATTCGAGCGATCTGGTGGATGAGTACGTCGCGTATGAGCGAGACAACATGTTTGATGTCAATGTACAAGTTACGCCAGTTGTGATCGAGGTGTTTGGCCCAGAGTACTTGAGGCGCCAACCGCCACGATCTGAGAGATTGTTGGCGACCAACGCAGCTAGAGGCTTTTCGGTATGCGTGGCAAAGCATAGATTGTATGCATGGGAGTGGAAGAAGCGCCAATTTGCTTGGCGGGGCGATACAAAGGGCATGTTAGCGAGTGCATTGTCATATTAGAAGCGGTGGCATCGCATGATCTTCGGATATGGCGTCTTTCTTGACATGGCGAGTTCTCACAATGATATCAACATCTTTGCAACGTTCTCTGATCTTCGCGAGGCTTGCAGAAGGCCGCTCCCCACCTGTCAACTTTGAGATCAACGGCCACCAGTACAAAAAAAGATACTATCTAGCTGATGATATATATCCTCAGTGGTCAATTTTTGTGAAGACAATCTCGAAGCCCCAAGGTGAGAAGAGAAAGAGATTTGCCCAAATGCAAGAGAATGCTAGAAAGGATGTGGAACGTGCTTTTGGTGTGCTTCAATCCCGATGGGGCATCGTTCGATACCCTACACTGTCATGGGATGAAAGGAAGCTTTGGGAGGTGATGACTGCTTGTGTGATCATGCACAACATGATCGTCGAGGACGAGCGTGATGACAGCATTTCGACCAAGGATTTGATTTTCAAGGTGACAGTGTTGAGCCCCTGCACCAAGAACCGGCCACGTTTGATCAGTTTGTCCAGTTTCATCGTGAGCTGCGTGATTGGCACACTCATAAGGCTCTTCAAAATGACTTGGTTGAGCACGTGTGGGAGCATACTGGCAACCGATAGATGTATTGGTTCGTTTTATGTTCATTCAAGACAATTTCGATTTGGTTGTAAAACTATCTTTATTAGAGACAATTTTGATTGGGTTGTAAAACTATTTTAATTTTCAAACAATTAATATTTGAACGTGCAAACTTATTTTCATATGAAAATATGAGCATTTTAGGCCCTGGCAGACGGGATGGGGAAACGGATGCGGCCGCGCGCTGGGCGCACGGCCACCGCATCCCAGAACAATCCGGACACGACCCCATTGCCCTAACCAAACGGACAGAATCTGGACAAAACGGACGTCCGTTTGGGATCGCGCGGTGAAGTTGGCCTAAGCCTAAGCGGCGGCGCAGCCACATGTACAGCCTGCGCGCGGCAGGCCTCCACGTACTACGTCGACCCTAGAGGGTGGTTAGCCGACTAGGCGACCGGGCGCTAAAGTCCCTTCAATGCCACAGCAACGTACGACGTCGCCCTCGCTTATCCTCGATCACGAATTGATTAATCGGTCATATATAGCACTATCGCTAAACAGATCGATAAGTGTCAAAAGAGTATTTAACAAAGAAAAGATCAACATGCATGCAGGGATATACATCGATCATATCCAGTTGAGCTACATAGGCATGCGTGCACGCTATACCGCGAACGTGTCACCGGCCGTTTCAGAAAGAAAACCTGCCGACTTCTCTTTCGCCGGAGATACGTATTGATCATTCGGTTCAGAAGTAGGAGCGCACGATATCGTAGGAGATACACGCATATACATATATACAGTATGCAGGAGGTAGCAGCCGTTCGAAGATTTCCCAATTTTCGTTAGACGGGCTGGAGAGAGAGAGATGTATGGTCGCTCTCACGCATAAATTGCTGCGACAAATGCTCGTACACGTACGCGCGTCTGCACGATTAATTCCGACAACCGGTTCACGGTCGGTTCAGGGTCCACGATATTACGACTCATTGATATGCTGGCTGGTCGTTTGGTGGGTATCGATGCTCATGGGGCTTCTATTAGTTCCATGGGATGATCAAAATTCAAAAGTTGCATATCATGGCCGAACTTGGCCGAGGATTTACCCATTTACATTAGATCCCTGTCAAAGAAAAAGAAAATTCACCCGCAAAAAAAGAAAAAAAAAGAAAAGAAAAGGAGAAGCTTGTTTCGATTTTGGTACCTTCTGTGGTAAGCTAGATCTCTGTCAAGAAGCACGTGGTTAATAATATAGGGCGCGAAAGATCGACATCGATCTCGATCTCATATCAGCTGAGGACAATCAAGGAGGTCGTGGTCGGTACATGCCACATCATGGTACAGTATATGCTAGCACATTCCGAGCTCTTCTTTTTTTTCTTTTGAAACAACGAGCCACTTGGGCGAAAGTGTTTTTCTGCTCCCGAGCTCAAATGAGCTCGGTCAACAATAAATCGATTTTTTTTAAAAATCCAAAGTTTTTTGGGAGAAACATTTACAAAAGTTCTAAGAGCGTGCAAAAAATCGTCATGAAATCACATTCACGTAAGGTGTGGCAAAGAAAAACAAATTCAGTGCTCCAAAATGGTTTTGAAAGTATCATTTTCAAAGTACTGATTTTGTTTTTCTTGCCATGCCTTATAGGAATGTGATTTCATGACAAATTTTTGCAAGCACTTAAAACTTTTGTCAATGTTTTCTCAAAAAATTGATTTCTTTTGATTTTGTTTTGATTTTACTGTTCACCCGAGCTCATTTGAGATTGGGTGCAGAAACTCTGCGTCCGTTTTTTATTAGAGAGACCGTCACAAGCTCTACAAAGTAAGATAAAAGCAACAGGGGCATAGGATTAAAAACCTAAACCTGCTAACATACATGTAGAGCAACTACTGAAATCACCTGCACCCAGGCGGACCAAAGCCAAGCGATCATGTTTTAAACTTCATCAGTTACAGATCAGCGAGAACAACAACTTTCCACGAATACCATTGTTAGAGTCCGGGCTAAAATGGGGGCTTCTCAGGGCATTGGATTTTCGGCCGTCGGATTAGCGGTCCAAAATGCTCCGGGCTGTCAGATCATCAGGTGAGACGATCCTCAACGTTGGATCGTAGCAAACACTGCTACAATGAATAGTGCTCGAAGTCGCCATGCCACCGCCTGTAAATTTGGTGGCCCGCCAAGGGTACTTCCGTCATTTCACAGTATAAGTGCATCAAGTCAAGACCTAGCCGCCACCTCCCGCACACACGCACCCCGCTCCATTCTCGCCTCGCAGCTCCCCTCCCGTAACCCTAGCTCCTCCTCTCCCCTGCGCCGCCACCGCCCGTCCTCCTCCCCTCACATCACACCCGTATGGCCCTGCTACGCCGCTCTCTCTGTCGCGGTCTAACCTAGATGCGGACAGAGTCCGGCGGTGCCGCAGGTGGAGGAGACGTGACAAGGAGGAGCACGAGTCACCGCCCCCGGTTAACTCTGGCCGCCTGCACCACCACCCACTTTAAGGTCGCTCTCCCACCGACGCTCATGTGGCTGTTGCCGCCCTCTTGAACCACCGGGTCTCCTTCTCGGTCCCCCTTTCGTTGCTGACCTTGTTGCTGCTACTCACCATCGCCATCGCCATCGCCGGGAGGAGTGCCAGGCGGAGCTGGCGCATCATGGTCGACGGGAGGAGCGCAGAGACCACCGGCCACACCTCCGGAGACATGCTCTGCTCCCTCGCTCGCGACATCAACACTGCCGCTGACACCTCCAGTAGCAGGGGAAGTAACAACGACGACTTCGACGAGGCAGTGGTGAGCGCTCTCTCCACTTCATCCTCTCTCTCTCTCTCTCTCTCTCTCTCTCTCTCTCTCTCTTGCACGTCGAATTTGCTTGTTCATCCTCTCGCCTCACTCTTCCTTCATCCTTTAATGTCAGGGGGTCGCCCTACAACAAAGGACACACGTCCTCCTCCACCAACCCATCTTTGAGCACGTGTCGAGCGACTATATGAGGAGGTGACGAGGTACACAAGCAGTTGGATCAAGACTACATGAGGTGAGGACAAACAATATGCTTTTCAGATCCACCTGACCTCAAGTATTTGCAAGGTCTGCTTCTTAATTATGCAAACCTTTCCTTGCAGAGTGTATGTATTGGGAGGAGTGAGGAGCCTGTCAATTTAGTATTGTTGATCCTTCTGGTGTGAGTATTGGCTGGATTTTTTACATCTGTGATGATAAGAAAATGGACATATCCATGGAAATCTTCCTCCTGTTGCAGGTAGTTTCGCAAACACTGTTGTGAAATGCAGTTGACATATATGTGAATAGAACTGAGAAACATTCCAATAATTAGTTGACCAAGCTTCTAAAATATAAACACTTACTTAATATGTGTTGTTCAGATGGAATGGCCCTATTAGTGAATTGTTAGGCTTCATTGGTTTGGCAATTGCAGTCACATCATTTCTGAACTCGGAACTGAGAAGTATTCAATGAAAATCCAAGCAAGTTGTAGACTAATATTATTGTTTGCAGAATGGGATGGAGAATTGGTCGATATGAATTGATACATTCATTGGGAATGAGAGGCTGCTAATGTTATGGGCTTGATTGGCTTTGTTAGTTCCATCCAGATTGTTCTTTGCAGGTACTATGCAAGAGTCATGTATTTATTTATGAGAAAACCTTTTATTTTCTATTGTGAATGATAGGCCCCATAATCCAGATTTAATACTTAGTACCATGATCTAGATTTAAAACTTAAGTTCTCTGTTGTATGGAAGGCCCCATAACCCACTTGGTTGAATTTGGATTTACCATTGCAGTAGATCCTTAGTGCCACAATAAAAAATCGAAGGCTGCCTTTAGTGGAAGGATACCTTAAGTGCATGATTCTTTTTTGTAGAATGAGCGTATGTTCTCAGCATGCTGATCTTGTTTGAAATTCTAGATTTTCCTGCTTGGTTTGACTAGATAGATTTTCAAACTATACTTGTGAACCAACTCAAATTCCACAGAGCAACTTTGTTCTAACCATACATAACAAAACTTAGTTGCCATCCCAGACTTCTACAGAAATTTAAGTGCTATGTATCATCATGAATCATTGTATCCAGTTATCCACAATATCTGTTTGACCAATATTGCTTTGCCTCACACTATTCTGTGTCCATCTCGAGTAACTCTTATTGGATTTCTTTTGTACAACAATGAGCATGAGTTGTGGCCCTGTCTATAGTGGTATCATTGTTTGCTTGACTCATTTTTGATGAGAAGGTCAAAGGAAAGTATAGTCGCAATGTTGAAGTGTTCTTTGTGATACTAACTACTATCTAGTTTCATGTTTTGTTCTACTCAACTCACTCTCTTCCAAATATCTTAGCTTTGGCTTTATGTGGGCGAACTATTGTTATTGTTTTTATATGGCAATACCATTAATCTCCTTAGGGGATTGAAGTAGTCATAACTCATATGTGCTTTCTGTCGTGCGGTTAACTTGACACACTCTTTCTGGTTCAAGGGAAATTACCTATGCACATTAGGTATGCCTTTTTGGCACCTTAATCTCAGCTTCATTGTTTCTATCTATATGTTGTTTTCACATTTATTTACGGACTATATGATTAAATAGTTCATTGCCAATTGATTATATATACAATGATGTTTTTGAAATTACCTATATCAAATGTGGTGTTCTGGACATTGTGATATAATTCTTAGTTCTTACTCTGGGTTAAGTGAAACATGCCGTTATTTTACTAAATTAAACTTTATTCACTACAAGGCCAACAACATATGTTGCATTTCTACCAAACTGTGTATAATTCTCTGTTTTACTTGCAGATTGTTGTGGCTGCTGTTTTTAGATGTGATATGATTCTACTTCTTGGTACAATAGGGGTTTTACTTTTGCTGGTGAGTGTTTGTGAGCGAGATGATTGTCGCTTCAGCATTGATCAACCTCCTAGCCGTTGACCACTTTGTTGCAAGGTTAGCAAGGCATTATCAGTTCAGGTGTGTATGAGATTGAGAGCTAGATGTTCATGTTTGTGGTTTGTTTGGCTTGTGATGTAGGCAGGTGTGCCCTGATAACCCACACGTATAGGGGATCTATCATAGTCCTTTTGAAAAGTAAGAGTGTCGAATCCAACGAGGAGCAGAAGGAAATGACAAGTGGTTTTCAGCAAGATATTCTCTCAAGCACTGAAATTATCGGTAACAGATAGTTTTGTGATAAGATAATTTGTAATGGGTAACAACTGTAACTAAAGTGCAGCAAGGTGGCCCAATCGTTTTTATAGCAAAGGACAAACCTGGACGAACTCTTATATAAAGCAAGCGCTCCCGAGGACACATGGGAATTACTGTCAAGCTAGTTTTCATCATGCTCACATGATCCGCATTAGTTACATTGATAATTTGATATGTGGGTGGACCGGTGCTTGGATGCTGTCCTTACCTGGACGAGCCTCCCACTTATGATTAACTCCTCTGGCAAGCATCCGCAACTACGAAAGAACTAAGATAAATCTAACCATAGCGTGAAACATATGGATCCAAATCAGCCCCTTACGAAGCAATGCATAAACTAGGGTTTAGGCTTTTTCACTCTAGCAACCCATGATCTACTCATTACCTCCCAATGCATTCCCCTATGCCCAAATCATGGTGAAGTGTCATGTAGTCGACGTTCACATAACACCACTAGAGGAAAGACAACATACATTTCATCAAAATATCGAACAAATACCAAATTCACATGATTACTTATAACAAGACTTGTCCCATGTCCTCAGGAACAAACGTAACTACTCACAAGCATATTCCTGTTCATAATCAGAGGAGTATTAATTATCATTAAGGATCTGAACATATGATATTCCACTGAATAAACCAACTAGCATCACCTAGAAGGATTAATCAACACTACTAGCAACCCACAGGTACCAATCTGAGGTTTTGAGACAAAGATCAGACACAAGAGATGAACTATGGAGAGGAGATGGTGTTGGTGAAGATGTTGATGGATATTGACCCCCTATTGATGATAGGATCGTTGGTGATGACGATGGCTTCGGTTTGCCCCACCGGGAGGGAAGTTTCCCTGGCAGAACAGCTCCACCGGAGCCCTAGATTGCTTTTGCCCAGGTTCCGCCTCGAGACGGCGGCCTTTCATCCCGAAAGCTTCCTTATGATTTTTTCTAGGTCAAAAGACATCATATAGTAGAAGATGGTCACTAGGGGCCTGACAGGTAGGCCACTAGCCAGGGGGCGCACAGGGGAAACTTTCGGGACAAAGCATCGCCGTCTCGAGGTGACCACAAGGGCGCGCCCCCAACCTTGTGGTCATCTGGTGGGTCCCCTCTAGTATTTTATTTGCCCAATATTTTTATTAATTCCAAACTAAATCTCCATAAATTTTCAGGACTTTTGGAGTTGTGCAGAATAGGTCTCTCATATTTGCTCCTTTTCCAGTCCAGAATTCCAGCTGCTGGCATTCTCCTTCTTCATGTAAATCTTGTAAAATAAGAGAGAAAATGCATAAGTATTGTACCATAATGTGTAATAACAGCCCATAATGCAATAAATATCAATATAAAAGCATGATGCAACTCCCACAAGCTTAGACCTCGCTTGTCCTCAAGTGAAAGCCGAAATCGATAAATATGTCCACATGTTTAGAGATAGAGGTGTCGATAAAATAAAATACGGACATGAGGGCATCATGATCATCTTTAGAACAACAATATATATTGACATATAACTTCTTATGCTAAAGTGACAATTCATTCACAAGGTAAAGTATGAATCAGAAACTTTATTGAAAACTAACAAACTATGATCTCAGTCATTGAAGCAATTGCAATTTATCATAACATCAGAAAGAGTCAATGTAAGAGCTTTTTTTATAGAAAGTCCACATACTCAACCATCTCTCAGTCTTTAATACTTGCTAACACTCACACGATAATTATGAGTTAAAAGCCTCAGTCGGACACAGAGAAAGATAGGGGCTTAAAGTTTCGCCTCCTAACCTTTTACCTCAAGGGCAATGTCAACAACAGTACTTTATGTTAACCTACATCCGAGTGGATATATATATCTGGATCTTCCCCAATATATAGTGCTTGCCAAAAGGAAAAAGTGTAAAAAGAAAAGGTGAGGATCACCATGACTCTTGTATAAGGGTAGAAAGTAAAAGATAGGCCCTTCGTAAAGGGAAGCAGAGTTGCCATGCGCTTTTATGGTTGGATGCACAAAATCTTAATGCAAAATAACATCACTTTATATTGCCCCTTGTGGTAAAGAACTTTATTATGCAGTCCATCGCTTTTATTTCTTCCATATCACAAGTTCGTATAAAGTTTATTTTCCTCACACTAATAGATCATACATATTTAGAGAGCAATTTTTATTGCTTGCATCGATGACAACTTGAAGGATCTTACTCAATTCATAGGTAGGTATGGTGAGGATTCTCATGGAAACACTGGTTTAAGGGTTGTTTGGAAGCACAAGTAGTATCTCTACTTGGTGCAAAAGATTTGGCTAGCATAAGAGGGAAAGGCGAACTCAACATGTTGGAGGATCCATGACAATATAACTTCTATTCGGATATAGAAAAACATAACCCATTATGTTCCTTGTCCAACATCAACCTTTTAGAATGTAATATTTTAATGAGTGCTCACAGTCACAAAAGATGTCCAAGATAGTGTATTTATATGTGAAATCTCTCTTTCTTGATTACTTCCTATTAATTGCAACAATGACCAAAACTATGTTTGTCAACTCTCAACAAATTTTATTCATCATACTCTTTATATGTGAAATCATCACTCCCCATAAGATCATTATATATTCTTTTTATTACTTCTATTCTATTATTTTCTTTATTTCTTTTTCTCAAGATCATAGTAATAAAGCAAAGCCCTCAACTCAAAACTAGTCTGTATTATATAACTCTCGGACTTGATTACATAGAGGGAACATAAAGCAAAATTCAAGGCTAGATCATACTAAAAACTTTAATTCTACTACACTAGGATATAACCAAAAGGATCGAACTAAGAAAAATGATAAAGGTAAAGATATGATGGTGATACAATACCGGGGCACCTCCCCCAAGCTTGGCACAAGCCAAGGGGAGTGCACATACCCATGTATTTAGATCTCTTTCTTCGGAGGTGGTGTTGTTAATGGTGTTGATGATGTTGTAGGCTTGTCCACCATTTTCCAAGGCATAGGTTCACCATCATAGAAGGATGAACGAGTATCCGGGATCCTCAAATCTGCAGCCAAACTCATCCTCTTAAATCTGTATTCATACTCACAGTTTTGGTTTGGCAGGTCATAGATATGGGCTTGGAGATGCTCGATTTTCTCATGAAGCTTGAAGATGGCCTCCCCGATGTTTTTGGCATCCAGCTTGTGGTCACATGTAAATTCTGTGATCATGGAGTGATTGGCGTTGAGTCCATGTTCCACCATCCCTTGGCACTTGAAGACTTGCTGCTCCATTGCTTCGAGCCTTGTCTCCATGTTTCTGGTCTTCTTTGGCCCTTCAGCACCACTGATGTGCAGCACCCCCTCATGCATCTCAATGGTTTGAGGGTGTCACAGCACTTCTGCAAGGTAAGGGTTGATGACCTTCTCGAAGAACTTGTCCTTCGGAGCACTTGGGGACATCATGACGATCTAGATCTCTCTGAAAAAATTGCTCAAAACCAAAACATGAGATATTGTCGTGGTACGGTGGTCAAAACCTTCGGGAGATTATATAATGAATTTTTACCGACCAAAAGGAGTATTCCACAAGAAAACGGAGTCAGAAGGGCACACGAGGTGCCCACAAGGCAGGGAGGCGCGCCCAGGGGGTAGGGCGCGCCCCCTGGCCTTGCCGCCTCCTCGTGCACTTTTCGGACAACTTTTAATTTTCCTAATTTTTTAAATATTCCAAAATGGAGCAAAATTGCTATTGGAAAAGTTTTGGAGTCGGTTTACTTACCGTACCACATACCTATTCCTTTTCGGAGTCTGAAACGTTCTGGTAGGTCTCCCTTATGTACTCCTCTGGGGTTATGGTGTTAATAATATTGGTTTCAACATTTATGGGAGTACCAGAGATATAACGTTTGATTCTTTGCCCGTTTACCACCTTCGGGTTATTGCCTTCGGTGTTGTTAATCTTGCTGGCACAGGAACGATAAACTTCCTCGACAATGTAAGGCCCTTCCCACTTAGAGAGAAGCTTTCCTGCAAAAAATCTTAACCGAGAGTTGTATAGCAAGACATGGTCACCTACATTAAATTCACGCCTTTGTATTATTTTGGCATGCCATCTTTTAACTTTTTCTTTAAACAACTTGGCAGTTTCATAGGTCTGGGTTCTCCATTCATCAAGTGAGCTAATGTCAAATAACTTCTTCTCACCAGCAAGTTTGAAATCATAGTTGATCTCTTTAATTGCCCTATAAGCTTTATGTTCTAGTTCAAGAGGTAAGTGGCATGCTTTTCCATAAACCATTTTATATGGAGACATACCCATAGGGTTTTTATAAGCAATTCTATAAGCCCATAGTGCATCATCAAGTTTCTTAGACCAGTTCTTTCTAGATCTATTAACTGTCTTTTGCAAGATCAATTTAATTTCTCTATTGCTCAATTCTACTTGACCACTAAACTGAGGGTGATACAGAGATGCAATTCTATGGTTGACATCATACTTAGCAAGCAATTTACGGAAAGCACCATGAATAAAGTGTGAACCACCATCAGTCATTAAATATCTAGGGACTCCAAACCTCGGGAAAATAACTTCTTTAAGCATTTTAATAGAAATGTTATGATCAACACTACTAGCTGGAATAGCTTCTACCCACTTAGTAACGTAATCAACATCAACTAGAATATGTGTATACCCATTAGAGGAAGGAAAATGTCCCATATAATCAAAACCCCAAACATTAAATGGTTCAATAACAAGTGCATAATTCATACACATTTCCTGACGTCTACTAATATTACCAATTCTTTGGCATTCATCACAAGACAAGACAAACTTACGAGCATCCTTGGAGAGAGTAGGCCAATAAAATCTAGATTGTAATACCTTGTGTGCAGTTCTATCTCCAGCCTGGTGTCTTCCGTAGGCCTTGGAATGGCACTTGCGTAGGATCTATTCCTGTTCATGCTCAGGTACACAACGCCTAATAACACCATATACTCCTTTATAAAGGTGTAGATTATCCCAAAAGTAATGTCTTAAATCATAGATTTTTTTCTTTTGTTGATATGTGAAGCTAGGTGGTATAAATTTAGCAACAATGTAATTAGCATAATCAGCATACCATGGAGCACTACATGAAGCATTTATGACGGCTAGTTGTTCATCATGAAAGCTATCATCAATAGGTAGTGGGTCATCAAGAACATTCTATAACCTAGACAAGTTATCTACTACGGGGTTCTTAGCCCCTTTTCTATCAATAATATGCGAATCAAATTCTTGTAGAAAAAGAACCCATCTAATAAGTATAGGTTTAGCATCTTTCTTTTCCATAAGATATTTAATAGCAACATGATCAGTGTGAACAGTTACTTTGGAACCAACAATATAAGATCTCAACTTATCACAAGTAAACACAACTGCTAAAAATTCTTTTTCAGTAGTAGCATAATTTCTTTGAGCACTATCTAGAGTTTTACTAGCATAATGAATAACATTTAATTTCTTATCAACTATTTGTCGTAGAACAGTGGTCACGGGTTCAAGTCCTGGAAACAGCCTCTTACAGAAATGTAGGGAAAGGCTGCGTACTATAGACCCAAAGTGGTCGGACCCTTCCCCGAGCCTGCGCAAGCGGGAGCTACATGCACCGGGCTGCCCTTTTTATTTGCCGTAGAACAACACCAACAACATAATCACTAGCATCACCCATAATTTCAAAGGGCAGGTTCCAATCAGGTGGTTGAACAATAGGAGCAGAAATCAAGGCTTCCTTAACTATTCAAAATGCTTCTACACAATCATCATCAAAAACAAATGGGACATCTTTTTGCAAGAGATTAGTGAGAGGCCTAGAAATTTTAGGGAAGTCTTTAATAAATATCCTATAGAAACCAGCATGACCAAGGAAACTTCTTATACCTTTGATATCCGTAGGACATGACATTTTTTCAATAGCATCAACTTTAGCTTTATCAACTTCAATACCTCTTTCGGAGATTTTATGCCCTAATACAATACCTTCATTAACCATAAAGTGGCACTTCTCCCAATTCAAGACAAGATTAGTTTCTTTGCATCTATGCAAAACTCGATCAAGGTTGCTTAAGTAATCATCAAAAGAAGTTCCATAAACGGAGCAATCATCCATGAAAACCTTAACAATCTTTTGACAAAAGTCAGAGAATATAGCAGTCATACATTGTTGAAAGGTAGCAGGTGCATTACATAAACGAAAAGGCATGCGTCTATAAGCAGAAGTACCAAAATGGCAAGTAAAAGTAGTCTTTTCATGGTCCTCTTTTGACACAGGTATTTGGGAAAAACTAGAATAACCATCTAGAAAGCAGAAGTGTGTATGTTTTGATAGTCTTTCTAGCATTTGATCGATAAAAGGTAGAGGGTAATGATCTTTCCTAGTAGCTTTATTTAATTTTCTAAAATCAATAACCATCCTATAACTTGTGACAATTCTTTGTGGAATCAGTTCATTTTTATCATTAGGAACAACAGTGATACCTCCCTTCTTAGGGGCACAGTGAACATGACTTACCCATCTACTATCAGCAATAGGATAAATTATACCTCCTTCCAAAAGCTTTAATATTTCATTTCTTACCACTTCTTTCATCTTAGGATTTAACCATCATTGATGATCAACAACTGGTTTAGCATTGGGCTCCATATTAATTTTATGCTGACATAGAGTAGGACTAATGCCCTTAAGATCATCAAGAGTATGTCCAATACCTGCACGGTGCTTCCTCAAAGTTTTCAATAATTGATTTTCTTCATGCTCTAAAAGGTTAACACTAATAATAACATGATATATCTTTTTCTCATCAAGATAAGCGTATTTCAGAGTATCAAGTAATTATTTAAGCTCGAACACGGGATCACCCTTGGGTGGAGGAGGATCCCCAAGAATCTCAATAGGAAAGTTGTGCTTCAAAACAGGCGTCTGTTTAAAGAATACTTCATCTATTTCATTCCTTTCATTCATAAACATATCATTTTCATGATCTAGCAAACACTACTAGGGAAAACCTTATAAACAGAATCTTAGTAGAATCGCGGTTTAGGGGGAGGCGCTACTGCTAATTAGCAACAACGTGGGAAAAAACATGCGCTACTGCTACTAACTTAGCAGTATGTCACGCCCAAGATGCGACCCTATCCTAAAGGAACTCGAAGGTCCCACCAAGGATAGAAGCGCATCTTGAAGACGCTTTTGCAAGGTGGATATCATTACATCAACATTACATAATAGATGGGGATACATACAAAAGGCATACAATGCCACACGAATACAACATCATCATACATAAGAACATCATCTGCCTACGGATGAAACACAAACAGAAGCTCAAACGACATCCACCCTGCTAGCCCGGGCTGCCGACCTAGAACCTATCCCCTGATCGAAGAAGCAGAAGAAGAACTCCAAAACAAGCAAACATCGCTCTCGCGTCATGATCATCTCATAACTTGTACCTGCAACTGTTGTTGTAGTAATCTGTGAGCCACGAGGACTCAGCAATCCCATTACCATGGGTATCAAGACTAGCAAAGCTTAATGGGAAAGGAAGGGGTAAAGTGGTGAGGTTGCAGCAGCGACTAAGCATGATATGGTGGCTAACATACGCAAATAAGAGCGAGAAGAGAAGCAAAGGAACGGTCATCAACTAGCAATGATCAAGAAGTGATCCTGAACTCCTACTTACGCCAAACATAACCCAGAAACCGTGTTCACTTCCCGGACTCCGCCGAGAAGAGACCATCACGGCTACACACGCGGTTGATGCATTTTAATTCGGATCTGGTGTCAAGTTGTCTACAACTGGACATTAACAAATTCCCATCTGCCACATAACCGTGGGCATGGCTCTCGAAAGTTTATACCCTGCAGGGGTGTCCCAACTTAGCCCATGATAAGCTCTCGCGATCAACGAAGGATATACCTTCTCCCAGGAAGACCCGATCAGTCTCGGAATCCCGGTTTACAAGACATTTCGACAATGGTAAAACAAGACCAGCAAAGCCGCCCGGATGTGCCGACAAATCCCGATAGAAGCTGCACATATCTCGTTCTCAGGGCACACCGGATGAGCCAGACGTCGGGTTGGCATAGACCCTGGTTGCCCAGGGGGCGCCGAACATCGCTCGGTTCGGACCAGCACTTAGAGAAGCACTGGACCGGGGGGGGGGGGGCTAAAATAAAGATGACCCTCGGTTTGGCCGACCCAAGGGAAAGGTATAGGTGGTGGTGAAGCACATGGGAAAACCAAGGTTGGGACTTGCTGGACAAGTTTTATTCAAAGCGAACTGTCGAGGGGGTCCCATAAATCACCCAACCGCGTTAGGAACGCAAAATCCGGGAACATAACACCGGTATGACAGAAACTAGGGCGGCAAGAGTGGAACAAAACACCAGGCATAAGGCCGAGCCTTCCACCCTTTACCAAATATATAGATGCATTAATAATATAAGAGATATTGTGATATCCCAACATAACCCTGTCCACCATGGAGAAATCTTCACTTCACCTGCAACTAACAACGCTATAAGAGGGGCTAAGCAAAGCAGTAACATAGCCAAACAACGGTTTGCTAGGAAGGGTGTCAAAGGTTAGAGGTTCATGGCAATTTGGGGAGGCTTGTAGAGCAAGTTATAGGAAGCGCAGCAAAGCGATAGAACGAAGCAAGTAGCATAGCAATGATAGTAATGAGATCCAGGGTAGCGGTCATCTTGCCTGAAATCCCGCAAAGAATAAGAACGAGTCCATGAAGAAGATGAAGCCATGAAGACGAACCAAGCATAGACGAACGAATCCTCACGATCGCAACGAAACGAGAACTATCGAGAAGAAGCACACAACATGGTAAACACACCACACATAGACAAGACATGATGCACAACAAGCATGATGCATGATAAAGCTACATGAAGCTACTCATGACAAGAGATGATGCAAACAAGAACAACACATCAAGGCAAGTTTAAATGAGACCGGAAACAACATATAACAATTCCGGTAAGTCCTCATATGCAAGTTTCAAAGTTGGTCCAGAACTGAATAAACATTAAGTTGAAGTTGTTAAACAGCAAGTTAAAGAGCACCAAGAGAATCTACACGAAATTCTAGTCAAGTTACATATAAAGTTCATTAGATTTGGAGCTACGGCCTAGAAGATATGAGCAAAACAAGTTAAACATGGCATTGATGCAAAATGCATACAAACATCAAGCAAACACCTCAAAACAAGGATGCAACATGATAATATGAAGCTACATGCAAAATCAAGCAAGTTTCATATAGAGCACACTCAAAACGGAGCAACAGTTCAACACATACACTCTATAGAAGTTATAGCAACAATCTGTCCATAACAGCAACTAGGCATCTTACAAGCATCAAAACAACAAGCTACAGCACCCCAACATAATAACAAAAGGCATGGGCATGAAGTACAGGTAAAGCATGACAAAACATGAACACTGAGCTATCTCCAGAAACTACTAGAACATGCTCAAAAAGACGTGGAAAGATTGCAAATAATAACAGTTTCAGACTTATCAGGAAATAACATCAGGTTGCAATGGTTAGAGCTATCAAACAACATGTTACAGGAACTTATCATGGCAAACAAAGGCATGGCATGAATCTACTAATTGCATAGAACAAAAGTCCCTTACTGACCATTAGCCAAAAGGGCACAGAAAATATGATGGCACCCATGTAAACATGGCAAGTTATATGACAGATTCAAACATGGCAGGAACAATAATAAGTAGGCATGTTGGTGAGCTTGAACCACTCATCACATAGCAATACATGGCATGGAAAGGCAATCAACAGTAAGAATACATGTTTATGAATCTAAGCATGGCAAGAGCAAGTTCATAGGGTGCACGTATCACTAGAAAAGCACATGGCCAAAACTGAACTTCATGTTAACAGGTTGACAGCAACATTATTTAGCAAATTTGGAGCAAGATAACAACATGATACAGCAGACTATGAATGCAACCAGGGGCATGAATGGATAGAGCAAGACATGTATAACACAACATCCTTAGTGAACATCTCCAGAATAATGCACGAAATGACTTGTAGCAGCAGGTTAACATAGCAACAAAATATAACAGATTCAGCCTAGCAAAACAGTAACAACAAGTGCCCTACTTAACAAGCTCGATGCACTCAGCACACAACTCACAAGAATACATGGATGGCACCATTGGAAAGATGGCATATCATAGATCAAAACACATGTAGACATCAACCTCATAGGATGCACACATCAAACATGGCAAAAATGACAAATGAGTAAGTTATAACAGTTTCAGCAGATTAACAGCAACATGCACTCTTCCAACAGCATTTCGGGCATCAAGATGAGCTCAAATGAAAATGATGCAATGGAAGGAAATGAAGTACTCATCGAGACAAACAATTCGACATATTACACGCATGAAACGAAGCAATATACAGCAAGTTATGATGCGATGAACATGGCATGATAATGCAAAATAACAGGGACAGTGGAATTCTGGAGGTCAACCTTCTCTGCACGGATATCGAGGTTGACCGGAGAGCTCGCCGGAGTAGACGGGGAAGACGCCAGGGAGGGCCGGAGATGGCGGATCCGGGCCGGATCTCGCCGGATCCGGGCCGGATCTCGCGGATCCGGCCGGATCTGGGCGCGGGGAGGCAGAGGAGGTCGGGGCGGCGCTGGTGGCGGAGGGCGCGGCAAGGACGCGGCAGCTCGGCCGGCGAGGGGCACGGCCGGCGGCGGATCGCCGGCAGAGACGGCGAGGGCGAGGGGCCGAGGCGGAGGGCCCCGGTGGCGCCTGGAGGCGCGGCAGCAGCGGCGCGGCGGTGCGGGCAGAGGCGCGGCGGGGCGGAGGCGGGCGCGCTGGCTGGTGGCGGCCGCCGGCAGCGCAAGACGGGCGGACACGGCCCGGAGGAGCACGAGCGGGCGGCGGATCGGGCCGCATGCGAGCGCGGGCGGCGGAGAGAGGGGCGGCGGGCCATGTGGCGGCGGTTGAGTGGGCGGGCGCGGCGACGGCTGACATGGCGATGCCCTATTGGCCGGGGTGAGGTGGCTGGCGGCGGTGGACGCATCCGGCGGCGGGGTGGACATGTCCGGCGGGCGAGAGGGAGGTTTGATCTAGGGTTAGACCGGGATTTCGGGGGGGGGGGGGATGCACATATTTATAGGTAGAGGGAGCTAGGAAAGTCCAAATGAGGTGCGGTTTTCGCCCACACGGTCGTGATCGAACGCCCGAGAGCATGGAGAGGAGGTTGCTGGGTTTTGGGCCACTTTTAAGGGGTGTTGGGCTGCACACAAAAGAGGCTTTCATGGTTACCCGGTTAACTTTTGGAGTACAAACGACCTCCAAATGGCACGAAACTTGACAGGCAGTCTACCGGTGCTATACCAAGGCCGCTTGGCAAACCTCGGGCCATTCCGAGAAAGTTTAACACTCGCTCACAACGAGAGACAAAAGGGAACCGCCGGATGACATAGGAGTGCCGGATTGCAAAACGGACAATGGGGAAAAAGCTCGAATGCATGAGACGAACATGTATGCAAAATGAAATGCACATGATGACATGGCAAAGTGCAACACGCAAGCAAATGACATGGCAACAACGGCGAATAACTGGCAGACACCTGGCGCATCGAATCCGGGGTGTTACACAGTAGCACAGCTTGGCGGAACTACGCTACTACTAAAGTCGACCGGCAGTTCCCTCCAACCTAGGTTTAGCAGCAGCGCGGTCTTTATAAGCGCGATGTTGATAAAGCATAACAATAGTGCGCTTTTTCCGGGACGCGCTACTGCTAATTGTCGCTTTTTTTGAAACTGGCCACATGGCGGGACCCACTTAGCAGTAGCGTGTGAGGCATAAGCGCACTGCTGCTATGTTAATAGCAGTAGCGCGGTTTATGACCAGCGCTACTGCTAAGCCGCATCATATGCCAGCTTTCCCCTCCCCCATCCTCTCTTCCTCACTTTCCCCTACCTCCCACCTCCTCTCCCCCTCATGTTGCTTCTTCCTCACTACTACTCCCCCATTACTCTCCTTCTTCTACCTACCTTTCTCTCTCTTTATTACTCCTAGCTAACTTACACCACCTCCATTAATGCATCTCCTTTCTCTTTTTCCTCTCCCTCCACTAGATAGTCATCTCCTTCCCCAACTAGCTTGGTAGATCTACCAATTTAATGAAGTGAGCTATGTACCTCCCTAACTAGATCTAGCCATATCAAGAAGTAAGTTTTGTCCACTTTTGATCATTCCCTAGGTGTGTGGTGACACCGATCGACATCATCATCACCGTGCTCGGTCTCGAGATAGGTGATTAAAAATTTGTGCTTTTGCAAGAATGGAAATATGTGTATGTGTGCGATATGACATAATCACATGATATGATGGAAATTGTGTGTGTGGCTTGAGTTGCCGCCGAATTGTGCTTGAGTTGCCTATGTTTTGCCGAAATGTCGATTTATTTCCGTTTCGGCGAGTTTCGGGCAAACTCTATATGTCCTATTTTTAGGGAAGGTCATGCCGAACTTTTGTATGACTTTGATGCATGCACGCATTTTTATAATCAATTTGTTTATTATTACCATGCAGGCGTTCATGATGGTCAGTGGAACGATGGTGGACAAGTGGTTGCGGTCGGCGGTGTAGGACATGAAAGAAAATAACCTGACAGAGGTTTTATGTCCACGTCGAAGATGCAAAGGAATAGTTTTGCTCGACCCCTATGACGATGGTCGTGTCGAAGTGCACCTGCTCATGACTTGTTTCATGGATGGCTATACTCGGTGGATAATCGGAGATGAGGATGATGATGTTGAGGACGCCGATGGGGTAGGCAATGACAACACGGGGCAAGACGAAGAGATGATCGACAATGACGGCGGGGAAGAGGCCTGACATGGCGGCGGAGAAGGGGTCGGACATGGCGGAGGAGAAGGGGCCGGACATGGCGGTGGAGAAGGGGCCGGACATGGCGGTGGAGATAACATGGACTCTACACTGCAGAGTTCGTTGGTACTAAGTTCAATCGTGCGGGACCCTCATGTTCAAGCACTGCTTCGCAAGGAGACGAGTACTGAGAGAGCTGCTTCTAGAGAGGATGCTAAGCTACAGGAAGTGGTGGTAGAATCGAACACTCCATTGTATGATGGTTGCAATCCTGAGATGACCCGCTTGAGTTTCATGCTCCAACTCCTGAAGACGAAGGCTAAAAACAAATGGACCGACACTAGCCTCGATGAGCATGTCAAGTACCTAAAGGATGTTCTTCCCGCGGGGAATCTATGTCCTTCTAGTGTGGATGAGGCCAAGAATATCGTGTGCCCTCTTGATCTGCCGCACGTTAGATACCATGCATGCATCAACGATTGCATAATTTATCGGAAGGAGCACACAGAAAAAACAAGTTGTCCGGTGTGCAATGCTTCTCGATACAAGAAGGCCGGGAAGAAATCTCCCCAGAAAGTTGTATGGTACCTAGCAATCACTCCCCGTCTCCAGCGGTATTTCATAGATCCCAAGGAAGCAAAGCTCATGTGCTGGCATGCGGAGAGGAAGAAGTCTGACGATGGAGATGATCCGAAGCTGAGACACGTCAAGGATGGAAGCCAGTGGAGAGCGTTGAACAGCTTCTGTCGGTATTTCGAATGTGATGCAAGGAACATCGTGCTCGGCGCGTGTACCGTTGGCATGAATCCATTTGGCAACCAGAACACCAACCATAACACATGGCCCATGTTTGTATGGATGTAGAACCTCCCCCTAGTTGTGCATGAAGTCAAAGTACATTCACATGAGCATGCTGATTCAAGGGCCGAAACAACCGGGAAATAATATTAATCTATATTTGGGGCTACTTCAAGAGGAGTTAGACACGTTATGGAAAACACCGGCAGAGACATGGGACGCCAGCAAAGTTGAATATTTATACATGAGAGCCGTGCTGATCACGACGGTGCACGACTATCTCAGTTATGGATATGTCACAGTCCAGGTATGCCATGGATATTGCGGATGCACGCGGTGCATGGATGATACAATGTCTCAGCAGATAACGTCAAGGAAAGAGGGCGGGTCTGGGAAAATCGTGTACATGGGGCATCGAAGATGGCTCGAGAGGGATGACCCATGGAGAAACCGTGGAGATCTATTCAATGGTCACGCCGAGCATCGAGGACTTCCATGTAAGCGGAGCGGTGCCAAAATCGATGAGCTATTGAAAAACTGGGAACAGTGCCCCGCACCGGGAAGACGATGAAAAAGGCGCCAAAGCCGTTGCTGAAGGTATGGAAGACGAGGTTTGTGTTCTAGGACGTGGAGCACTGGCAAAAACTCCACACACCTAATTGTGTTGATCAAATGCATATCTGTAAGAATGTCCTTGAGAACTTGCTCGCGACACTGATGAACATGCCGGATAAGTCAAAGGATGGGCCGAAGGCCAGAAAAGACTTGCAAGATTTGGAAATCAGGGAAGATCTGCACATCCGCCCCGTAATAAGTGAGACGAGACAGAGACGGAGACAGAGACGCGGGAGAAGAAGGGCAAAAAAGTAAAGGAAGAGGATTATTGCCCCCCTTCTTGCTTCACCTTAAGTCTGTCTGAGATCGATCAATTCTTTAAGTGCCTTACCAGAGTCAAAGTTAGTTCCGGTTACTATGGCAAGATAAGCAGATATCTAGACACGAACAAGAAAAGGTTTAGTGGGATGAAGTCCCATGACTGTCATGTGATGATGACACAAATACTACCTGTTGCCCTTAGAGGGATAATGGACAAGCATGTCTGTGACACGCTTATTGGTCTCTACAACTTTTTCGACGTCATCTCTCAAAAGTCGATCAGTGTAAAGCAGCTCCAAAGGCTACAGGAGGAGATCGTTGTGATACTAAATGAGCTTGAGATGTACTTCCCGCCCGCGTTCTTTAACGTCATGGTGCATTTGTGTGTCCATATTGTGGACGACATAAGAGACCTGGGGCCGTCATTCCTGCACAACATGATGCCGTTTAAGAGGTGAATGGGATCATCAAAGGATTCTTTCATAACATGTCCCAACCAGATCGAAGCATCGTCCAGGGCTATCTGACACAAGGGTGCATCTCTTTCTGCGAGAATTTTCTATGTGGCGTGGACCAGCCGCCTGGTGTTGGTGTTGGTTTGCCCGTTGAGGGAGTCCTGGACTAGGGGGTGTCCGGACAGGCAGACTATCATTATCCGCCGGTCTCCAAGACTACGAAGATGCAAGATTGAAGACTCCGTCCCGTGTCCGGATGGGACTTTCCTTGGCGTGGAAGGCAAGCTTGGCAATACGGATATGTAGATCTCCTACCATTGTAACCGACTACTGTAACCCTAGCCTCCTCCGGTGTCTATATAAACCGGAGGGCTTTAGTCCGTGAGGACAACATACATTACACCAATCATACCATAGGCTAGCTTCTAGGGTTTAGCCTCCTTGATCTCGTGGTAGATCCACTCTTGTACTACCCATATCATCAATATTAATCAAGCGGGACGAGGGTTTTACCTCCATCAAGAGGGCCCGAACACGGGTAAAAACATCGTGTCCCTCGCCTCTTGTTACCATCCGCCTAGACGCACAGTTCGGGACCCCTACCGAGATCCGCCAGCTTTTGACACCGACATTGGTGCTTTCATTGAGAGTTCCTCGTGTCGCCACCGATAGGCTTGATGGCATCTTCAACCAATAACGCTGTCGTCGGTGAGACTTTTCTCCCGGACAGATCTTCAGATTCGGCGGCCGCATGCGGGCCAATTCACTTGGTCATCTCGAGCAGATCGAAAGCTACGCCCTTGGCCGTCAGGTCAGATTCGGAAGCTTGAACTTCACGGCCGATGTCCGCGGAGACTTGATCTTTGACGGACTCGAGCCACAGCCAAGCGCGCCGCACTGTGACGATGGGCATGATCTAGCTCTGCCGCCAAACAGTGCCTTGGTGGCCGCACACGGACCCACTTCGGCCAATAGCCCGGAGCCGATCGCCCAGATCGAGGGCCGGCGGATAGACGCCGCCCTGGGGGCTTCAACATCCACGGAGATGGAGCCGAACACTAATCTTGTCCCCTGCGAAACTCGTGATTCCGAGGCGCCCGACCCCTCATCGGACTCCAAACCTCCCGCGCCCCTACCAATCGATCCGGATTGGGCGCCGATTATGGGATTCACCGCCACGGACATCTCTCAATACTCGCCTTTTGGCAATATCCTGAATTTGCTAAAACATCTCTCGTTATCAGGAAAGTCCTGGCCGGACTATGGCCAGGATGGTTGGGGCACGGACGACGGAGAAATTCAGATCCCACCCACCACCCACTTTGTAGCCACTGTCGACGACCTAACCGACAGGCTAGACTATGACTCCGAAGACATTGACGGAATAGACGACAATGCTAGAGACGAATAAGAAACAGAGCCTATAAGGCACGGGAGGACTATGAAAGTGCAACTAATCCCCGGGTGGTTTTGGTAATTAATAACAACATATATATCATTGAACTAATAGTTACTTGAGAATCATTTCAGAAAGTTCAGTGATATGGGTATGGCAAGGACTGAAGAAGTGGACCCCTCAAAATGCTAAGGCAAGCATTGGCAAAAGCTCAAGACTCCATTTTTGGTTTAGTGATCCAAGATCACATTGAGTCCATAGGAAAGCCAATACTATTAAAAGGGGATGAGGTTATGTTGATGATCTGGTTGCTCAAAGTGCTTAGTGATACATCTCCTAAACTATCAGCAACTCTCACTGCAATATACACTCATAAGTAATCTCGGTCCCACCGATTTTCCAAACCCAGTCACACCGAGATGAACCACCTCAGCCACAAAGCCAAACCCTAGAAATTTCAGATTTTCCGATTCTGAACTCGGTCTCACCGAAACTTGAGTTGCCAAGCTTCAGAACCTACGTCATCAAATCGGTGTCACCGAGATGATGAAGTCGGTCCCACCGAGATTGGCAAGCTCTTGTCTTTGGACGAATCGGACTAACCGAGATTGTATTTTCGGTCCCACCGAAAATCCCAACGTTCACATGATTTGAACTTTCGGTCTCACCGAGTTGTCAACTTCGGTCTGACCGAGATTGGTCAAATGTGTGTAACAGTTGGATTTTGTGTGGAGGCTATAAATACCCTCCACCCCTCTTCATTCGTGGAGAGAGCCATCGAAAGAACTACCACTCCTACCTTACATTTCGAGAAGAAAACTACCTACCCTTGTGTTGAGATCAAGTTGCTCCATTCCCACCATATGAAACTTGATTTCTAGCCTTCCCAAGTTGCTTTCCACTCAATCCTTTCTTCCACCACAGCCAAATCGGTGAGGAGAGTTGAGTGTTGGGGAGATTATCATTTGAAGCACAAGAGCAAGGAGTTCATCATCACCAACACCATCTATTACCTTTTGGAGGTGGTGCCTCCTAGATTGGTTAGGTGTCGCTTGGGAGCCTCCGTCAAGATGTGGAGTTGAACCAAGAAGTTTGTAAGGGCAAGGAGATCGCCTACTTGTGAAGATCTACCCCGAGTAAGGCTAGCCCTCCGTGGGCGTGAGGCCATGATGGCATAGACAAGGTTGCTTCTTCGTGGACCCTTCGTGGGTGGAGCCCTCCGTGGACTCTCGCAGCCGTTACCCTCCGTGGGTTGAAGTCTCCATCAACGTGGATTGACGATAGCACCACCTATCGGAACCACGAGAAAAAATCTCCGTGTCTCCAAATTGCGTTTGCTCTTCTCCACCTCTCTTTACTACATGTGCAATTTACTTTCCGCTGCCTATACTCTAGAATTGCATGTGTAGGGTGATACTTGACTTGATCATAATCGTGAATCTGCCAAAACTTGTCTTTATCAAAAGGCTGAATTTTTATATTGTCAAGTAGTCTAATCACCCCCTCTAGACATACTTTTGATCCTACAAGTGGTATCGAGCTTTGGTCTCCATTGTATTGGTTTCCATTGCATTGGACTCCATAAGCTTGGTTTCACAACCTAGGAGAGTATGGCGTCTAGTGAGGGTAATTTTCAGAGAGGTCCTTACTTTGATGGTTCAAACTTTGCTAGTTGGAAGCATAAAATGAAAATGCATATTCTTGGCCATAACCCAGCCGCATGGGGCATTATTTGTGTTGGTTTGCAAGGTGAATTCTTGAGGAAGGAAAAGTTCGGATCGTGAAGCTGCAGCGGATGAATTGCGGATGTTGCAAAACAATGCTCAAGCTTGTGACATTCTCTTCAATGCCTTGTGTCCCGAGGAGTTCAACAAAATCAGCCGTCTTGAGAATGCAAAAGAGATTTGGGATACTTTGGTGAAATGCACGAAGGTATCGAGTCCGTGAAGGAATCAAAGCTAGATGTTCTTCAAGGTCAACTTGACAAGTTCAAGATGAAGGAAGGTGAAGGAGTCGCTGAAATGTACTCTAGGCTTGCTCTCATCACAAATGAGATTGCCGGCTTAGGAAGTGAAGAAATGACCGACCGATTCATCATCAAGAAGATTCTCAGAGCTTTGGATGGAAAGTATGACACCGTGTGCACTTTGATCCAAATGATGCCAAACTACAAGAATCTCAAGCCAACGAAGTCATTGGAAGAATTGTTGCTCATGAGATGACACTTAAAGATAAGGAAGAGCTTCACAACAAGTCAAGTGGTGCTTACAAAGCTACAAGTGATGCTCCCACAACCTCAAGTGACAAGCTAGTTTCCAATGAAGAGATAAGCCTAATGGTGAAGAACTTCAACAAATTCTACAAGAGTAGAAGCAAAGAGAGAAGCTCAAAGTCTAGATCATATGATGAAAAGAGATCTTCTAGTCGTGATCGAAGCTGCTACAATTGTGGAAGACCGGACACTACTCAAATGAGTGTTCGGCTCCCCACAAGAGAAGAGAAGAATCTCCAAGAAGAAGAAGCTCAAGAGAAGAGTCACCTCGGAAAGAGAGAAGGAGTAGAGATGATCGTTATGAGCGAAGACCCTCTCGGAGAAGCAAGGATTCGGAGAGGAAAGACAAGTCATCAAGGAGCTACACAAGAAGAAAACATCAAGCTCATGTAGGTGAATGGGTCTCCGGCTCCGACTCCGACAATCAATCCGAAAGAAGCTATCACTCCAACTCCGACTACAGATCAAGATGAAGGTGTTGCGGTCTTGCTCTCGTGTCCTCCAACTCCAACTCCTATGACTTATTTGATTCACCAAATGAGGGAATTGGAAGATGCTTCATGGCTAAAGGCCCCAAGGTATCACACCCTGAATTCATTGACTTTGATAGTGATGAGGATGACTTGCTTGGTGAAGATGAGCTTTTACATGACAAATCTAGTGAGCCTAGTAATGATGAACATGCTAGTAGTCTTTATAGTCGAGAAGAGTCGAATGACAATGCTATGAAGGAGATTGAGCGTCTAACTAAAGAACTAAACACTCTTAAGTTAGCTCATGAAACAACTCAAGAAGATCATAGAGAGCTCCTAAGATCTCATGAGAAGCTACGCCGAGAAGCTCAATCTAGAGCAAGAACATGAGTTTCTAAAAGCAATCAATGACGATCTTGAAAGAAGAGTTCTTCATATCTTGCCAAACGACTTCTCTTGTCTAATTTCTTGCCACCTATTAAAACTAAGCATGACAAGCATAAGAAAAATTCTTCATCTAGTAGTAACAATAACCATGCTAAATCCAATATTATTGCTTCTAGTAGTTCTCTTGATTCCACTAACAATGTTTCAAGCCAAGTTACACTTGAGCAAGAAAATAGTTTATTGAAAGGGATTATAGAGAAAGGTGTCTACAAGAGCCTTGCGGAAGCAAGAACTTTGAGAAATTGTTCGCAAGCAAGGAAGGCACGGAAGAATCAAGGAATTGGTTTTGAGCGAAAGTTCAATGCCGAGGGTGTTGAATGGGAAGAAGGTCAATATCCCACTCCAAAGTTTGTTTCTCAAAAGGAGAAGTATGATCCTACTTCTTCCAATGTGGAACAAGCACAAGATGACCTTCCACCACAAGACCACAAGCTAAAAGGCAAGGACAAGCTTCAAGAGGAGATTGATGCATTTATTGAAGCACCTAAAGCCATGGTCAAGTGGGTTCCCAAGGAAACGTCAAGTTCTACTTCGTCAAGCTCAACTACAACCCCAAGGATTCCCATCAAGATGATGTGGATCCGAAGAAGAAGAACTAGAGAGTTCTTGAGGGTGACTCGCCAACATACTTCACTCACATTCATTTTGGCAAAACTTGTGCAACCAACTTCCACATTATGCACTAGTTCATGGAGTCACAAACCCTCTTGTTGGTAAGTCAAGGGACAAGGTAATCATTGCTTTCATGGACATCATCTATTGTGTACTTCAATCTATGTCCATGGATATCCTTGTTTGTTCCTTGTGGGACTAACCCATGTAGGTATTGAAAGTGCCGAATCCAAAGGATTGCTCCCAACTCTTGATGATCTTCATCAACATTGAGCATCCACATCTTCAACATCTACATGAAGTCTTCTCGACAACCCAAGGTTAGTTTGACCCTTTAAAGGGGTTCTCACATCTAGGGGAGCTTTGCTCTAAAGAATTGAGCTAAAGCATCTTCAAATGATGTGAACACATCAATGCTTTATGTAAAAGTGGTAACCCCACTTGTGCTTAAGCGATGAGTATGACCTATGATCAAATGTTCTCATTTGACTCCTAAGTCAATATACTCATATAAAGATGACCTAGTCATCGACAAATTGTGTGATAGTAGCTAGAGTTTTGTTTGTGCATGTTTGACACATATTTCATTTGCTATCTTATTGTGTGAGCATGTTGGATGCATGATTTTATCCATTCAAGGACATCCATTTGTTGTTTTGGTCGTTTTGATTTTTCGACCAAATGGATGGACAAGAATGCCTAAGTACCTCCCTAGCTATCTATGCTTTCTTGTCTCAAATTCTATTCATGCTTACATCACAAACTTTGAACAAGTCAATTTGGACCCTCCGAGTGAGGAGCACTCGAGCCACCGATCTGTCAAGGGCTAACTTCCAAAACCTTCTAAGTGATTTCGGTCAGACCAACCCACTCAAACTCGGTCAAACCAAAAGCATTTGGATTGATCTAGGTTTTCACCTCGGTGAAACCGAGTTGTAATTTCGGAGTGACGAAGTGTGTAGCTCTGCAGTTATCCATCTCGGTGCCACCGAGTTTACAACTCGGTCCCACCGACGACAAAGGGGTATATATACTCGAGGGGGCGGCGTTGATTTCTACTTCAAAATGCCTCGCCCCACACCCCTTGCTGCCATCGCCATGGTCTCCGGATCGTCTCCGTAAATGCTTCATGCGCCCTCGCCGCAGTCTCCGTCGCCGTCAGCGGACATCTTCTCCGTGCCGTTGCGCCGAGAGAACTCCACCAAGTTAGGGTGAGTTTCGATCCCCTCGTGCTCCCATCTCCGATTCAATGCACGTTTGGTTTGCCTATAATCTTGCCACGTTTGAAATCTTCCAGAACACCAGATTAGATCTTTTGGATTAGGTTCAAGTAAAAGTTTTAGGGTTAGGTTTCCGCCGAACACATCTCGGTGAGACCGATTTTACATTCTCGGTATGACCGATTTGGCCTCTGGCCATTACCTTTGCACCTTCGGTCCAACCGAAGTTGTGCAAATCGGTGCGACGAAATGAGGATTTAGTGAAACCCTAGTGTTTTCGGCGGGACGAAACCCACTTCGTCCAACCGAAAGTGGTGTGAATGCTTCTGTTTGAACACTTCGGATTCACGAATTTTAAACTCGGTCGACGAAATGTCTTATGTGAAAACCTAATACTAGAATTTGAACTCATTTTGTTTGCAAAATCTTCGCGATTTGTGATAACTCTTCTACTTTGCCTATACCTTATCTATTCACAGGTTGTCAGCCATGTCAGATGCCAGTGATAGCCAGAACAGGTCAGAGTCACCTATTGCTGAAATTCCAGAGGCAGGCACTAGTCCTGAGCCCAGCAGCTCTTCAGATGATGGTGAGAGGAGCACACCAAGTGGTTTGCCTCCTGCAGCCACCAGGGCCAGAAAGAAGAGAAAATCTGATGAAGAAGATTCTGATTTCATTGTTGAGGAAGAGGTCTCCTCCAAGCCAAAAAGAAAAGTTGTTGCCAAAGAGCCACAGGGTCAGCAAACCAAGAAAGGCACCAGAAAAGTGAAGCAGTCCACTGTTGCCAAGAAGCTGAGTTTGGAAGAGGAAACTACAAGCAAGGTGAAGAAAACTTCCAAGAGGAAGAGGATTGTGCATGATGATGCAGCAGAGGAAGATGAGGATGAGGAAGCACCCCAGCCTCCTCCTCGAAGTCCAAGTTCATGGGTGATGCCATCGAGGCAGGAGCCACTTCTAAGCCAAGCAATCTGCTCCAGTCAAGGCAGCTCCAAGAAAGCCTGCTTGCCAAGCCCAAGAAGGCAGTGAGAACATTCCAGCGAGAGAAAGAAGAAAGATGATGTGCCACCGGTGAGTCGGATGATGAGGCACCAGTTTTCTTTGAAACTTCGCGTAAACTGCCACTACACAATGATGCTCATCCTCAAGTGAGAACATGAAGGAAAGGAAGGATAGAGGTCTCGGGCTATGGAGACAAGCTGATCCATATCTTTGTGAGGAGAAGAATTGCTGTTGATCCAAGATTCCACACCGAGAGAGCAGCAGGACTTCTATGAGGCTGTGCTAATGGACAAGAAGCCCATAGTTGCAGACACTCGCTATGTTGATTGGGCATACATTGTGATGAAAGCACAGAGACTTCTTTCCACATGTGCATGAGAGCTTCACTTGCATGTGGTGTTGCAGACTTTGTGGGTCGAAGTTGACCAATTGGAATGATGAAATGATTATGCAATTCTATGCCACACTCATTTCTATCCGGATGGAAAATCACATGGATGGTGAAGGCCAAAGATTCTCTTCAACCGTTGAAGAATGGGCAGCACCTTCTGAATGCTCCAAAGTCGAGAGAGAGGATGATGTTGATGTCTATGGTATTCCCAAGAAGAACCATGAATCCATGAAGAATATGTACAACGAGGTTCCAACTAAGGATATAGGAATCTGAAGCTCGGCTCGGTGTACTATCTCTCGAGGCAGGTCTACCTACCACAAACACTATTACGAGGCATACCTTGATGCCCAAGTGCGGAGATCATCGCATGATCGGAGGATATTCTATCAACATGCTGCATATACTTGATGAGAAGGCACCTTTCAAGGTGATGGACTTGATAGTTGAGACTATCAAGAGGACTGCGGTGACGAGAAGAGATCATGTGGATTTGCCCCGCACATTCAGATGCTTATCAATGCCAAGTTTGGCACGGGCACATACTTGTTGGATAGACCACACTTGCCACTGCAGCCTGAGCATGAGGATAATGTTGTTGTGATGGATGAGGAGGATCCAACGTCAGTTGAAGGTCAAGCAAAGATTGAAGCTGCCAAGAAAGCCAAAGCTGAGAAGGAAGCAGCAGCAGCAGCAGCTAAACCAAAGAGTGTTGGAGAGCAGCTCCTTGAAGCTACCCAGAGGATTGAACAACGCCTGGCCAGCATTGTACAGTCTCAGGAGAGCCTTGAGAGGATTGTTGAAGACAAGATCCATGCTCTGGATGTGAAGCTGACTGAAGTGCAAGTAACTGTCAACAAGCTTGAGGCAGATATTGAGGAAGCAAAGAGGGAGAAGGAAGAGCTCATGCGTGAGATGCAGGATGACTTAGTCCAGGATGATTATCAACAGCCTGCTCCGGTTCCCACAAGACCCGATCATTTGCTATTCGATGGAGACACGGGACTACAACCTCGGCACCTCCACAGCTCCATCGGTTGCTCCGGCTCCAGCTCGGTGACCACTCCTCCGGCTCCACAGACATCAGTGAAGTCTTCGCCGATGCTGCCATCTCAACTCCAACATCAACCTGCAGAGCCGCCGGCAGAGTCCCCAGTGACGCTTAGCTCTATACTTTTCGAACTTTTTGGTAACTTGTTGCCAAAGGGGGAGAAATTGTATAGATCATAGGACTTCGAGAGAGAGAGAGAGTGCTGTCGCTTTTGCTCTTTTGTTCATTTGCGGTTTCTTTGAGATACTTTTGATTTTCGAGACATTCCGTGTGTTTGATACTACGTTTCATTCTACTTTAATGAGTGCTTGGTCGTACTATGCCTTAATGTGTGCTTAATGCTTATCATATGCTATTCATATCTTGTATGACCATTTACTCATGTCTTGGTGATTGGGTGCATGCTATTCATTCTTATCATTTTGTGCGCTCCACCAAGATGTATGTGACATGGAAGAGTGACCCATGATCCTAATCGATTGTGCATTTGCATTCAAGCAAATCTTAAATAATGCACAAATTTAGGGGGAGCTCTTGCTTATCACATACTTCTCAAAGCGACGATATTATTCATTGATTATATCCTTTGTCGAAGCTTTGATCTATATGTTGTCATCAATTACCAAAAAGGGGGAGATTGAAAGTGCAACTAATCCCCGGGTGGTTTTGGTAATTAATAACAACATATATATCATTGAACTAATAGTTACTTGAGAATCATTTCAGAAAGTTCAGTGATATGGGTATGGCAAGGACTGAAGAAGTGGACCCCTCAAAATGCTAAGGCAAGCATTGGCAAAAGCTCAAGACTCCATTTTGGTTTAGTGATCCAAGATCACATTGAGTCCATAGGAAAGCCAATACTATTAAAAGGGGATGAGGTTATGTTGATGATCTGGTTGCTCAAAGTGCTTAGTGATACATCTCCTAAACTATCGGCAACTCTCACCGCAATATACACTCATAAGTAATCTCGGTCCCACCGATTTTCCAAACCAGTCACACCAAGATGAACCACCTCAGCCATAAAGCCAAACCCTAGAAATTTCGGATTTTCCGATTCGAACTCGGTCTCACGAAACTTGAGTTGCCAAGCTTCAGTAACATACGTCATCAAATCGGTGTCACCGAGATGATGAAGTCGGTCCCACCGAGATTGGCAAGCTCTTGTCTTTGGACGAATCGGACTAACCGAGATTGTATTTTCGGTCCCCGAAAATCCCAACGTTCACATGATTTGAACTTTCGGTCTCACCGAGTTGTCAACTTCGGTCCGACCGAGATTGGTCAAATGTGTGTAGCAGTTGGATTTTGTGTGGAGGCTATAAATACCCTCCACCCCTCTTCATTCGTGGAGAGAGCCATCGAAAGAACTACCACTCCTACCTTACATTTACGAGAAGAAAACTACCTACCCTTGTGTTGAGATCAAGTTGCTCCATTCCCACCATATGAAACTTGATTTCTAGCCTTCCCAAGTTGCTTTCCACTCAATCCTTTCTTCCACCACAGCCAAATCGGTGAGGAGAGTTGAGTGTTGGGGAGATTATCATTTGAAGCACAAGAGCAAGGAGTTCATCATCACCAACACCATCTATTACCTTTTGGAGGTGGTGCCTCCTAGATTGGTTAGGTGTCGCTTGGGAGCCTCCGTCAAGATGTGGAGTTGAACCAAGAAGTTTGTAAGGGCAAGGAGATCGCCTACTTCGTGAAGATCTACCCAGTAAGGCTAGCCCTCCGTGGGCGTGAGGCCATGATGGCATAGACAAGGTTGCTTCTTCGTGGACCCTTCGTGGGTGGAGCCCTCCGTGGACTCTCGCAGCCGTTACCCTCCGTGGGTTGAAGTCTCCATCAGCGTGGATTGGCGATAGCACCACCTATCGGAACCACGAGAAAAAATCTCCGTGTCTCCAAATTGCGTTTGCTCTTCTCCACCTCTCTTTACTACATGTGCAATTTACTTTCCGCTGCCTATACTCTAGAATTGCATGTGTAGGGTGATACTTGACTTGATCATAATCGTGAATCTGCCAAAAACTTGTCTTTATCAAAAGGCTGAATTTTTATATTGTCAAGTAGTCTAATCACCCCCCTCTAGACATACTTTTGATCCTACAAGTTTCGAGCTTTGGTCTCCATTGATCCTGGACTCCATAAGCTTGAAGATAAGGAAGAGCTTCACAACAAGTCAAGTGGTGCTTACAAAGCTACAAGTGATGCTCCCACAACCTCAAGTGACAAGCTAGTTTCCAATGAAGAGATAAGCCTAATGGTGAAGAACTTCAACAAATTCTACAAGAGTAGAAGCAAAGAGAGAAGCTCAAAGTCTAGATCATATGATGAAAAGAGATCTTCTAGTCGTGATCGAAGCTGCTACAATTGTGGAAGACCGGACACTACTCAAATGAGTGTTCGGCTCCCCCAAGAGAAGAGAAGAATCTCCAAGAAGGAGAAGCTCAAGAGAAGAGTCACCTCGGAAAGAGAGAAGGAGTAGAGATGATCGTTATGAGCGAAGACCCTCTCGGAGAAGCAAGGATTAGGAGAGGAAAGACAAGTCATCAAGGAGCTACACAATAAGAAAACATCAAGCTCATGTAGGTGAATGGGTCTCCGGCTCCGACTCAGACAATCAATCCGAAAGAAGCTATCACTCCAACTCCGACTCTGATCAAGATGAAGGTGTTGCGGTCTTGCTCTCGTGTCCTCCAACTCCAACTCCTATGACTTATTTGATTCACCAAATGAGGGAATTGGAAGATGCTTCATGGCTAAAGGCCCCAAGGTATCACACCCTGAATTCATTGACTTTGATAGTGATGAGGATGACTTGCTTGGTGAAGATGAGCTTTACATGACAAATCTAGTGAGCCTAGTAATGGTGAACATGCTAGTAGTCTTTATAGTCGAGAAGAGTCGAATGACAATGCTATGAAGGAGATTGAGCGTCTAACTAAAGAACTAAACACTCTTAAGTTAGCTCATGAAACAACTCAAGAAGATCATAGAGAGCTCCTAAGATCTCATGAGAAGCTACGCCGAGAAGCTCAATCTAGAGCAAGAACATGAGTTTCTAAAAGCAATCAATGACGATCTTGAAAGAAGAGTTCTTCATATCTTGCCAAAGCGACTTCTCTTGTCTAATTTCTTGCCACCTATTAAAACTAAGCATGACAAGCATAAGAAAAATTCTTCATCTAGTAGTAACAATAACCATGCAAAATCCAATATTATTGCTTCTAGTAGTTCTCTTGATTCCACTAACAATGTTTCAAGCCAAGTTACACTTGAGCAAGAAAATAGTTTATTGAAAGGGATTATAGAGAAAGGTGTCTACAAGAGCCTTGCGGAAGCAAGAACTTTGAGAAATTGTTCGCAAGCAAGGAAGGCACCGGAAGAATCAAGGAATTGGTTTTGAGCGAAAGTTCAATGCCGAGGGTGTTGAATGGGAAGAAGGTCAATATCCCACTCCAAAGTTTGTTTCTCAAAAGGAGAAGTATGATCCTACTTCTTCCAATGTGGAACAAGCACAAGATGACCTTCCACCACAAGACCACAAGCTAAAAGGCAAGGACAAGCTTCAAGAGGAGATTGATGCATTTATTGAAGCACCTAAAGCCATGGTCAAGTGGGTTCCCAAGGAAGCGTCAAGTTCTACTTCGTCAAGCTCAACTACAACCCCAAGGATTCCCATCAAGATGATGTGGATCCCGAAGAAGAAGAACTAGAGAGTTCTTGAGGGTGACTCCGCCAACATACTTCACTCACATTCATTTTGGCAAAACTTGTGCAACCAACTTCCACATTATGCACTAGTTCATGGAGTCACAAACCCTCTTGTTGGTAAGTCAAGGGACAAGGTAATCATTGCTTTCATGGACATCATCTATTGTGTACTTCAATCTATGTCCATGGATATCCTTGTTTGTTCCTTGTGGGACTAACCCATGTAGGTATTGAAAGTGACCGAATCCAAAGGATTGCTCCCAACTCTTGATGATCTTCATCAACATTGAGCATCCACATATTCAACATCTACATGAAGTCTTCTACGACAACCCAAGGTTAGTTTGACCCTTTAAAAGGGTTCTCACATCTAGGGGAGCTTTGCTCTAAAGAATTGAGCTAAAGCATCTTCAAATGATGTGAACACATCAATGCTTTATGTAAAAGTGGTAACCCCACTTGTGCTTAAGCGATGAGTATGACCTATGATCAAATGTTCTCATTTGACTCCTAAGTCAATATACTCATATAAAGATGACCTAGTCATCGACAAATTGTGTGATAGTAGCTAGAGTTTTGTTTGTGCATGTTTGACACATATTTCATTTGCTATCTTATTGTGTGAGCATGTTGGATGCATGATTTTATCCATTCAAGGACATCCATTTGTTGTTTTGGTCGTTTTGATTTTTCGACCAAATGGATGGACAAGAATGCCTAAGTACCTCCCTAGCTATCTATGCTTTCTTGTCTCAAATTCTATTCATGCTTACATCACAAACTTTGAACAAGTCAATTTGGACCCTCCGAGTGAGGAGCACTCAGAGCCACCGATCCGTCAAGGGCTAACTTCCAAAACCTTCTAAGTGATTTCGGTCAGACCAACCCACTCAAACTCGGTCAAACCAAAAGCATTTGGATTGATCTAGGTTTTCACCTCGGTGAAACCGAGTTGTAATTTTCGGAGTGACGAAGTGTGTAGCTACTGCGATTATCCATCTCGGTGCCACGAGTTTTACAACTCGGTCCCACCGACAACAAAGGGTATATATACTCCGGGGGCAGCGTTGATTTCTACTTCAAAATGCCTCGCCCCCCACCCCTTGCTGCCATCGCCATGGTCTCCGGATCGTCTCCGTCGTCGCTTTGGCGCCCTCGCCGAGTCTCCGTCGCCGTCAGCGGACATCTTCTCCGTGCCGTTGCGCCGAGAGAACTCCACCAAGTTAGGGTGAGTTTGATCCCTCGTGCTCCCATCTCCGATTCAATGCACGTTTGGTTTGCCTATAATCTTGCCACGTTTGAAATCTTCCGAACACCAGATTAGATCTTTTGGATTAGGTTCAAGTAAAAGTTTTAGGGTTAGGTTTCCGCCGAACACATCTCGGTGAGACCGATTTTACATTCTCGGTATGACCGATTTGGCCTCTGGCCATTACCTTTGCACCTTCGGTCCAACGAAGTTGTGCAAATCGGTGTGACGAAATGAGGATTTAGTGAAACCCTAGTGTTTTCGGCAGGACGAAACCCACTTCGTCCAACCGAAAGTGGTGTGAATGCTTCGTTTGAACACTTGGATTCACGAATTTTAAACTCGGTCGACCGAAATGTCTTATGTGAAAACCTAATACTAGAATTTGAACTCATTTTGTTTGCAAAATCTTCTGCAGTTTGTGATAACTCTTCTACTTTGCCTATACCTTATCTATTCACAGGTTGTCAGCCATGTCAGATGCCAGTGATAGCCAGAACAGGTCAGAGTCACCTATTGCTGAAATTCCAGAGGCAGGCACTAGTCCTGAGCCCAGCAGCTCTTCAGATGATGGTGAGAGGAGCACACCAAGTGGTTTTCCTCCTGCAGCCACCAGGGCCAGAAAGAAGAGAAAATCTGATGAAGAAGATTCTGATTTCATTGTTGAGGAAGAGGTCTCCTCCAAGCCAAAAAGAAAAGTTGTTGCCAAAGAGCCACGAGGTTGACAAACCAAGAAAGGCACCGAGAAAAGTGAAGCAGTCCACTTTGTTGCCAAGAAGCTGAGTTTGGAAGAGGAAACTACAAGCAAGGTGAAGAAAACTTCCAAGAGGAAGAGGATTGTGCATGATGATGCAGCGAGAGGAAGATGAGGATGAGGAAGCACCCAGCCGCCTCCTCGAAGTCCAAGTTCATGGGTGATGCCATCGAGGCAGGAGCCACTTCTAAGCCAAGCAATCTGTTCAGTCAAGGCAGCTCAGCAAAGCCTCTTTGCCAAGCCCAAGAAGACAGTGAGGAACATTCCACAGAGAAAAGAAGAAAGATGATGTGCCACCAGGTGAGTCGGATGATGAGGCACCAGTTTTCTTGAAACTTGATGAAACTGCCACTACACAATGATGCTCATCCTCAAGTGAGAACATGAAGGAAAGGAAGGATAGAGGTCTCGAGGCTATGGAGACAAGCTGATCCATATCTTTGTGAGGAGAAGAATTGCTGTTGATCCAAGATTCCACACCGAGAGAGCAGCGGGACTTCTATGAGATGTGCTAATGGACAAGAAGCCCATAGTTCGGACACTCGCTATGTTGATTGGGCATACATTGTGATGAAAGCACGAGACTTCTTTCCACATGTGCACGAGAGCTTCACTGCATGTGGCGTTGCAGACTTTGTGGGTCAGAAGTTGACCAATTGGAATGATGAAATGATTATGCAATTCTATGCCACAGCTCATTTCTATCCAGATGGAAAATCACATGGATGACTGAAGGCCAAAGATTCTCTTCAACCGTTGAAGAATGGGCAGCACTGCTGAATGCTCCAGTGCAGAGAGAGGATGATGTTGATGTCTATGGTATTCCCAAGAAGAACCATGAATCCATGAAGAATATGTACAACGAGGTTCCAGCTAAGGATATAGGTATCTGGAAGCTCGGCTCAGTGTACTATCTCCAGGCAGGTCTACCTACCACAAACACAATTCTGAGGCATACCTTGATGCCCAAGTCTGGAGATCATCGCATGATCAGAGGATATTCTATCAACATGCTGCATATACTTGATGAGAAGGCACCTTTCAAGGTGATGGACTTGATAGTTGAGACTATCAAGAGGACTGCAGCTGACCAGAAGAGATCATGTGGATTTGCCCCGCACATTCAGATGCTTATCAATGCCAAGTTTGGCACGGGCACATACTTGTTGGATAGACCACACTTGCCACTGCAGCCTGAGCATGAGGATAATGTTGTTGTGATGGATGAGGAGGACCCAACGTCAATTGAAGGTCAAGCAAAGATTGAAGCTGCCAAGAAAGCCAAAGCTGAGAAGGAAGCAGCAGCAGCAGCAGCTAAACCAAAGAGTGTTGGAGAGCAGCTCCTTGAAGCTACCGGAGGATTGAACAACGCTGGCCAGCATTATGCAGTCTCGGGAGAGCCTTGAGAGGATTGTTGAAGACAAGATCCATGCTCTGGATGTGAAGTCGATGAAGTGCAAGTAGCATCAACAAGCTTGAGGCAGATATTGAGGAAGCAAAGAGGGAGAAGGAAGAGCTCATGCGTGAGATGCAGGATGACTTAGTCCAGATGATTATCAACAGCCTGCTCCGGTTCCCACAAGACCCGATCACTGCTATTCGAAAGGAGACACAGGACTACAGCCTCAAAGACCTCCACAGCTCCATCGGTTGCTCCAGCTCAGCTCCAGTGACCACTCCTCCGGCTCCACAGACATCAGTGAAGTCTTCGCCGATGCTGCCATCTCAACTCCAACATCGACCCAGCACAGAGCCGCCAAACAGAGTCCCGGTGGCGCTTAGCTCTATACTTTTTGAACTTTTGGTAACTTGTTGCCAAAGGGGAGAAATTGTATAGATCATAGGACTTCGAGAGAGAGAGTCTGTCGCTTTTGCTCTTTTGTTCATTTGCGGTTTCTTTGAGATACTTTTGATTTTCGAGACATTCCGTGTGTTTGATACTACGTTTCATTCTACTTTAATGAGTGCTTGGTCGTACTATGCCTTAATGTGTGCTTAATGCTTATCATATGCTATTCATATCTTGTATGACCATTTACTCATGTCTTGGTGATTGGGTGCATGCTATTCACTCTTATCATTTTGTGCGCTCCACCAAGATGTATGTGACATGGAAGAGTGACCCATGATCCTAATCGATTGTGCATTTGCATTCAAGCATAAATCTTAAATAATGCACAAATTTAGGGGAGCTCTTGCTTATCACATACTTCTCAAAGCGACGATATTATTCATTGATTATACCCTTTGTCGAAGCTTTGATCTATATGTTGTCATCAATTACCAAAAAGGGGGAGATTGAAAGTGCAACTAATCCCGGGTGGTTTTGGTAATTAATAACAACATATATATCATTGAACTAATAGTTACTTGAGAATCATTTCAGAAAGTTCAGTGATATGGGTATGGCAAGGACTGAAGAAGTGGACCCCTCAAAATGCTAAGGCAAGCATTTGCAAAAGCTCAAGACTCCATTTTTGGTTTAGTGATCCAAGATCACATTGAGTCCATAGGAAAGCCAATACTATTAAAAGGGGATGAGGTTATGTTGATGATCTGGTTGCTCAAAGTGCTTAGTGATACATCTCCTAAACTATCAGCAACTCTCACTGCAATATACACTCATAAGTAATCTCGGTCCCACCAATTTTCCAAACCCAGTCACACCAAGATGAACCACCTCAGCCATAAAGCTAAACCCTAGAAATTTCGGATTTTCCGATTCTGAACTCGGTCTCACCGAAACTTGAGTTGCCAAGCTTCAGAACCTACGTCATCAAATCGGTGTCACCGAGATGATGAAGTCGGTCCCACCGAGATTGGCAAGCTCTTGTCTTTGGACGAATCGGACTAACCGAGATTGTATTTTCAGTCCACGAAAATCCCAACGTTCACATGATTTGAACTTTCGGTCTCACCGAGTTGTCAACTTCGTCCGACCGAGATTGGTCAAATGTGTGTAGCAGTTGGATTTTGTGTGGAGGCTATAAATACCCTCCACCCCCTCTTCATTCGTGGAGAGAGCCATCGAAAGAACTACCACTCCTACCTTACATTTACGAGAAGAAAACTACCTACCCTTGTGTTGAGATCAAGTTGCTCCATTCCCACCATATGAAACTTGATTTCTAGCCTTCCCAAGTTGCTTTCCACTCAATCCTTTCTTCCACCACAGCCAAATCAGTGAGGAGAGTTGAGTGTTGGGGAGATTATCATTTGAAGCACAAGAGCAAGGAGTTCATCATCACCAACACCATCTATTACCTTTTGGAGGTGGTGCCTCCTAGATTAGTTAGGTGTCGCTTGGGAGCCTCCGTCAAGATGTGGAGTTGAACCAAGAAGTTTGTAAGGGCAAGGAGATCGCCTACTTCGTGAAGATCTACCCAGTAAGGCTAGCCCTCCGTGGGCGTGAGCCATGATGGCATAGACAAGGTTGCTTCTTCGTGGACCCTTCGTGGGTGGAGCCCTCCGTGGACTCTCGCAGCCGTTACCCTCCGTGGGTTGAAGTCTCCATCAACGTGGATTGACGATAGCACCACCTATCGGAACCACGAGAAAAAATCTCCGTGTCTCCAAATTGCGTTTGCTCTTCTCCACCTCTCTTTACTACATGTGCAATTTACTTTCCGCTGCCTATACTCTAGAATTGCATGTGTAGGGTGATACTTGACTTGATCATAATCGTGAATCTGCCAAAAACTTGTCTTTATCAAAAGGCTGAATTTTTATATTGTCAAGTAGTCTAATCACCCCCCCTCTAGACATACTTTTGATCCTACAGACTACCTCGTCACATGACATATATATGGTGGATACCCCAAAGGAGAGCGATAACGAGGACCAACGGGCCGCGGCAGAAGATGACCCCGCCAATAAACAACCAAAACGGCGCGGAGACGCCGCCCTAAGTCCCGCCTCGACGACAACAACGCTCCAAAGGAGCCCGCAATACGGCAGGGCCCGCAAGTGGACGACGAACATGCAAATAAGCAACCGTCCGAACATGACGAGTCAGATAATCAGTCCAGGCCCGGTGAAAACAACAGTCCGGACGACCTCATGCCGGACACACCGCCAGAGAGCAAGAACCTTCGGAAAAGACTCGTCAGTACTGCAAGAAGCCTGAGGAAGGAAAAGCGGAGGCTCAAAACAGCGGAAGACACACTCAGAATGAGATGGAGCAAAGTGCTCAAAACCGCAAATAAGTACGACAATGGCCACCAATCAAAGAGCTACCCGAAGCACAAGCTGCTACCGGAATTCGACGAGGAGGCCATAGAGCCTCCACCGTTCAAAAATAAAGGGGCTGCCTGGTTGGATAGACGGCCAGATGACATGCCAAATTCTGACAGCGGCGCCACACATAAATCAACCAACGAACTTGGAAGGATAGATGGCCCAGCCAGGTCCATCTATGGGCCAAAGAAGAAGGCCCCAAGAAGCAAAGCAACACGCCAAGTGTCCGATGATAGCGGCACACACAAATACAGGGGCGCCGCACACCCACTATGTTTCACCGATGAGGTGTTGGACCATGAATTCCTAGCAGGATTTAAACCCATAAACATAGAGGCCTACGATGGAACAACAGACCACAGTGCGGATAGAAGACTATATACTACATATACACATGGCGGAGGAGGCGATCTCCACGCCGTAAAATACCTACCCTCAAGCTCAAAGGGCCAGCCCGTCATTGGCTTAAAAGCCTCCCGAAAAAACTTGTTGGAAGTTGGGAAGAGCTCGAGGACGCGTTTAGAGCAAATTTTCAAGGGACTTATGTCCGTCCTCCGGATGAGATGATCTAAGTCATATAACTCAACAGCCGGGAGTCAGCCATGAAATGCTGGAACAGGTTTCTTACCAAAAGAACCGAGAGTCGATTGTCCGGACGCGAAGCCTTAGAAGCTTTCAAGCACAATGTCCGAGACGAATGGCTCGCCGAGCACCTCGGTCAAGAGAAACCGAGGACAATGTCCGCACTAACAAGCCTCATGACCCGCTTACGTGGGGAGAGGATAGCTGGCTAGCAAGATGCAACACCAGCTGACCCAAGTACATCGAGATAAGAGATGGAAGCGGAAAATCACGGCGCAGAAAAGAGCAGCGCGGAATAAAGAGAAAGGCCCAAAGAGCACGGCGATCAACGCCGGATTCAAAAGCTCATGACCCAAAACACAACCTCTAAAGGATGACAAAGGTGTGGTGTCCAACAAACAAGATTTTGGGTCGGATATGTCAAATTCACAGTACCCCCGGAAGACCTGCAAATCACACCCACATGGATTGTTGGGTTTTTAAACAGTGCGACTGACTAAACGCCGAACACAAGGGAAGACGATAAACCCCACCAGTAGAGCACCGGAAAACAAAAGACTTTCCCACAAGGGGTCAAAGCAGTAAACTCACTTCATGTGATCATAGGGAAAAATAGTGCGACACTTTCTAACAAGAGCTTCACGCGGTCCAAATCAGCAGACCGTAGAGATTGGATATCAAAACCAATCACTTTCGACCACCTGGACTATTCCAGAAGCGTTCGAAATGCGGGACGGACTCCCCTGATATTGAATCCCATAATAGACGGATTACAATTTACTAATGTTCTAATGGATGGAGGCAGCGACTTAAACCTGCTGTATTCAAAAACAATCCATAGGATGGGGATAAACCCTGCCAAAATCCGACACAGCCGCACCTCCTTCAAAGGAGTGACGCCAGGCCCTTACGCCAAGTGCACAGGCTCCATATTACTAGAAGTCGTGTTCGGATCGCTTTAATATCGTCCCATTTGAAAGTGAATATCAAGCACTCTTGGGACGGAAGGCTTTTGTCCACTTCAACGCCATACCGCATTACGCGTCTCTTACACTCAAGATGACCGGTCCGCGTGGCGTCGTTTTAGTGCGAGGGTCACTTAAAGACCCCGGACTCGGATAGACAAATCCGGCTTCAGTAGGCTAGGGGCTCCCTAGCCGCATACCCCTTCACAGGAGGTTACGCGCACAAACAAACCGCGGGTTCATACAAACCCTGCTTTAATTATTTACATTTCTTGTTTTACACATACTTTTCGCACGATTTGTTTTCGAACTAAACGTTCCTCTCTTTCTACAGATGAACAAAGTGCACACCGTCCGGGATAAGCGGCGAGCGGAGACACGGCGCAGGCGTGCGAGAGGGACCCGTTGTGAGATTCTTTTCAGATTAAGACCTGCGTAAACCTTTTTCTTGTCTCTTGTTGTTATTCTCCCTTGGTTTTCTCCTATAGCCAAAGCGGAGCCTGACGCTTTGGCATCGGCCGCGTAAGAAGACCATGCCCGTACCTGGACACTAGGGGCTTAGGGCATTGTTCTATGCATTATTATAAAGACCGAACACCTTAGGGAGTGTTCGGCGTCTCGAGTTAGGCATTATATGCATCAGCTCCGAATCACGTCTTTGGTCAAATGTTGGGTTTGCCCGGCTCCTGCGTTTTGCTGCCTTACGTTCGTATCATCGGCTAACGCGGCACCGGAGAACTCTGCGATTGTGCCCCGGTTTGGCTGGGCGAGCACCTCGATGAAAGCAAAACCGATTGTCATGATACAACGAGAGACTGGTCAACCACTCGATCGACTATCGGAATGTTTAGAATTCCCCGCTTTGACGAAGGACCATTTCCCGGTCAGGCACATACGCGCTCCGACTTCGGAGAAGGGCGATGCCACCAGGGGCTATATCGTAGCCCCACCCTCGAGCTCCACTGGCTAAGTGAAAGTGATAAAGCATTATAGTCCGGATTGCCTCGTTTGCTACGCTACCACCTCCTTATAACAGGACCGAGGCGCCGGATTAAGTGTGAAAAGCGCTATTTTGCGAACACCCCGCACCTTGTGCGTGGGGCTGAGTCAAGACTGCCATCTTTCAAGTTATACAAAAGTATATGTAAGCGGCAGACAGAGAAGTTTTACTACTTGGGGACGCACAAGTATAAAAGCAGTTATAACATAATCATTGATTTACAAGCTAATACGTTCATTTGAACGTGACACTTTTCGAGCACTGCGACTCTATTACACGAGCGCCACGCATAACTTCCCTGAAATAGTGCTCGGCGGGAAGCCGGCTTTCATGCGAACCCTGGGCGGCAACAGCGGTGGCATCCATCTCTGGACAATGCGCCTTCACACGGGCAAGAGCCATCCGCGCGCCCTCGATGCAGGCCGACCGCTTCATCTCCTTTATATGCGGCACCGCTCCAAGGAATTGCTGCAGTAAGCCAAAGTAGCTCGTCGCCTTGGGCCTCTCTGGCCAGACATGGGCCACGATGTCCGTCATGGCAAGTCCGGACAATCTATTTAGCTCGGCCCATTCGGCCAACCGGTCTGTCAACGAAAGTGAGCGGTCCGGACTATGGAATTGAGACAAGTATAGCTCTTCCGTCTTGTGATCCTCCTGGCCCGGAAGTGCTCAGCGGCATCGGCCGCACTTGCAGCTAAGTCCATATCACGGATCCTCCGGACTCCTGACCGCTCAAATTGAGCATACTTTCCATCCATAAACCGCAACGCAGCAGTAAAAGGCTTGCCGGCCACGATCTCTCCGACTGGCGCAGTTCCTCCTTCATAGCCCGCATTGTAGAGCGGGCATCCTTGGCTTCGGCGGTGGCCTTCTTCAGGTCTTCCCGCTCCGATAAGCGCTCCTTTTCAAGAGCCTCATTGCGGTCGGTAGCATCCTTTACTTTCATGGCTAATTCGGCCACCTCTGCCCTGCTTCGGCAGTGCGCAGCCCTTTCGGCTTTCAATTCCTCGGCCACCCTCGAGGCAGCCGCATCACTCCTTCGGGCTTGCTCCTTAGCTCAAGCAAGTTCGGCCCGAAGGTTCTCCACAGCAGCAGCACCGTCTGTACAACAGCGTAAAATTTATCAGAGGAGGGCTTCGACCCCCTTAAGTAAAGCGACTGCGGAGAATTTATTTACCTTGCGACTCGTCAAGTCGCCGGTGTCAGGACCCCGACTCAATATCACATCGATCTAGCCTGTAACACCTCATATCACTTTGCGGCCTCACGCACGGTATCCCCACGGGTGTCGCCTTACCTTTGCCGGGACCGTTTAAGCCTTTTGGCACACGTATATGATAGTGTCGCTAGCATCCATATGAAAAGGAGCCGGCTGACATGGCTAGTCGTAAACCCAAAGTGGCACAGACTTACGAGGACAGCATCCATGACCCAGCATCGAGCGTGTCGGTCATCGCGAGTAAGTTCGGGCTGTAGCACTGGGCTAGCAGGACTCGTGAACCGGCGATGGCGGCTAACGGGACTCCGGTACTCAACGTGACATTTCCCGAAGAACGGTATGAGGAATGAAGAAGGACACATGCCGGCCAGCCTAAGTGATTCGGAGTAGTAGCAAGCTACCATGGCTCGGTGGAAACACTAGGAGACATTTCCAGTAAGAGAGGCTACTAAAGATAAACAACTAGATAGTCGGATCCCACACATACCAAGCATTTCAATAACATACACACAATATGCCCGATATGTGCAAATACAACATGGCATCACAACATGACTCTCGACTCAAGTATTCATTCATTAGGCTCCGAGGAGCGAGATATTATAAGCAGGGTCTCACGACCCAACATTGAAACATACAAATCAAGCACAAGCGGAAGCTTAACATGTCCGAGTCTGAGACATCTACAAATGAAAAAGGCTTAGAAGCGACTTTCTACGAGATCTGCCGAGGGCACAAGATCGTAGCTGAGGTAACAAGCTAAGCGTCGAAGTCCACGTGGAACTACTAGCGAGGCTGAAGTCTCTGCAAAAACATAAAATAGGCAAACGTGAGTACAAAGGTACCCACAAGACTTACATCGAGAACTAACTACATATGCATCATTATCAGCAAAGGGGTGGTGGAGTTTAAGCTGCAGCAAGCCAGCTTTGACTCGGTGGCTATCCTAAACTACATTGCAAGTAACTCTTTTGAGGTGGCGCACGAGTCCACATATTCACCATATCAATACACCACTATGGATCCGCTCCGTCTCCCTACGAGAACGCCATCCATAGCACTCACGCTTATCTTGCGTATTTTAGAGTATCCACTTTCACTTGTCTATGAACTGTTATAGGCAACCCAGAAGTCCTTTACCGCGGACACGGCTATTCGAATAGATCATATTAACCCTGCAGGGGTGTACTTCTTCATACATGTTTCCACCACTTAGCGTCTGCACACGACATGTGCTCGGCGGACTTCAGCGAAAGCCGGCGTGGGTGTAGACCATGACCTACCTAGACACTCAAGTCTCTAGTCGGGTTTATCGCCTATTTGGGTTCCATCTATGAGGAGTTCGGCGAAGTTTAGCTCACAGCCCCAAGCGATGTGAGCAGGTTCCGTGACACCAAGCAGGCGCCGGTTTACCCTGCCACGTGCCTACCGCATCACAGCCCACCCCTACGGTCGAGATGCAAGACGGCCTCCAAACATACTACAAACACGAAACTACTTGCAACTCACGGACAGAGGACAAGGGTGAATAAGAAGTCGGCGGGGTCATATTTGAGGCCCAATGCATGGTAGTAGCTGAATCATGGATCACAAACACAGAACTCAGTTCCTGAGGACGGCTTCAATGAGACAACCCACCATGTACTCCTACATGGCCTCTCACCGATACCTTTACCAAATCGTGTTCACACACTTAGCTCACACACACAGTAGGACATGTTCACGCACCTCTGATTCATCCTCGATGAATCAGACCTGACTCAACTCTAAGCAATAGCAGGCATGACAAACAAACATGAATGAGTAGGCACAACAGGGCTCAAACAACTCCTACTCATGCTAGTGGGTTTCATCTATTTCTTGTGGAATGACAGGTCATGCAAAGGATAAAGGGTTCAGCTACGCAGCAAGTAATGATTGAATCGTTGTTGTCCTAATGCAGTAAAAAGAGAGGAGGAGAGAGAGTGGGATTTTATCGGAATGAACAAGGGGTTTTGCTTGCACAGCACTTCGAAGATATTATCGGTGTCATCGAACTCATCGTCGGAACCACGTCTATCGAGAGGGACAAATACTAAGCAACACGAAGGAAACACAATCAATGCAATGCACAATATGATGCATGATCATGACATGGCAATATGCTGTGATTTGAGCTAATGCATCTAGCTATGATTTAAATGAAGTTGGTTTGAATACATGATCCAAATTCAAACTCCATATATGATTATTTAAATGCCCTTTATTTGTTTTGTCCAAAACAGAGGACAAACATTGTTCAAACATGCATGGAAATGGTACAGATGGATTCCTTGAATTTTTCTGATAATTTTTCATATATAATTTATTTGATTTGGAGCTACGGCTGATTTTATATGAATTTTAGAAGTTTAGGCAATTTTCTGGATTTTTCTGATTTATTTTAAAACCCAAAAGTCAATTACTGCATCAGCACTGCGTCATGCCTGCGTCAGCAGGTCAACAGCGCTGACCCAGGTCAACCTTGACCAGTGGGTCCCGTATGTCGGTGTAACAGTATCACCAGCAGAGGCTGACCAGTGGGGTCAGTCAACGCTGAGGTGGCAAGGTCAAACAGACCGTGGGCCACGGGCATTAGCTTAATCTAAGCAGGGGATAAACCTGTGATTAAATAAGGGCGTGGGGCCCGTCTGTAAGTGGGTCATGGGGTTAATTAGCAGGTGATTAACTGCTAATGTCGCGCCACGTCATCATCGCCGGACTCTGGTCGGCGGCGACCATTCCGCGCGGCGGAGCTGCTGCTGGGCGGTGCTAGGGGCTGCGTTTAGGTGCGGGGAGACTACCAGGAGGAAGCCCATGCTCTGCCGCATCAAACGGAGCAGGAGGAGCGGACGGGTGCGCGGTGCTCGCCGAGTCGAGCTCATGGCGGGCCGGAGCTCGGGTGAGCTCAGTAGGTTGTTGTTGGGCACTTAGGGATGAGCTGGTGATGTCTACGGGCTCCTGTAGATGTTTAGAGCGCGGTGGTGTGCTCAGCTTGGACGGAGGCGAGCTAAAACGACGGCGGCGACATGACCACCGCCGGCGAGGTCTCGGCATCGACGGAGATGGGGGCTGCGCTAGGCTAACGAGCACGGGAAAGGGGGGGAGGTTCGGTAGAGGAGCTCACGGCGAGGTCGTTGGTGATCAGCGTGCTCGGGGACGGCTTGGTGACGACGAATCGGTCGACGGCGGCTGTCGGTGCAGAGGACGAAGCTGGCGTCGATGAGGACGCTCCAGGGTGTCGGCGTCGTGTGGCTCAGCGGGGAGGAAGACGACGCGTCGTTTGAACTCGGGGTTGTGTCGGAGAGGTTCGAGGATGGCTGTGGCCGTGGTGGCAGCGGACGGCGGCGACGAAGTTCGTTCGGCCGAGCTTCGAGATCAGCGGGAGAAGGGGAGAGTGACCGAGGAGAAGGGGTCGGTTGGGCTTCGTCCACGTCTCTGGCGTCGCGAGAAGGGCCGGAAAGGAGGAAGCGAGCAGGAGGTGGCCACAGCGATCGCACAAGCGTCGACATGCCGAAGCATGAGGTGGCCGAAGCGCTGCAAGGCGTCGGCCACGCGCCAAATCCCTCCGCAAGAGGAAGACGACGAGGAAGGCTAGGTGGGCTGGGCCGCCACGGTGTTGGGCTCTGAGGCGCCCGAGGTAAGAAAGCCAGTGAGTCTCTGCCTGCTTTTTAATTTTGTTCTACATTTCTCTTTTATTTTATTTTGCCACTGTTTTCAAATTCAAAAATAATTTCAAACAGTGCCAAGACATTCTGAACTATTTTATGTTACCTCTCCAGGCTATTCCAAAAGTACATAAAACATTTCAAAGTATTTGGAAATATACTCATTATATACTATGAATATATCCCCAAATTCAAATAGTTTATTGATTTAAATTCAGAGACCAAATAATTCCTTAAAAATGTTCCAGAATTTTGGTTTGATATATAACTCTTGCCAAAATTCACAAAACTATTTTTAGGGCATTTTGGATTCACAGAATGCAATTTAAAGGGTGCTTGCCCTTCTTTTAATTAGATTTCTGAGGTTTCAACAATCCTCAATTCAAGTTTCAGAATCTAGACATGATGCAGGAGGCTCTCAAATGCAACTAATACAAGCAAAGTCTAGGGTTGTGACAACTCACCCCCACTAAACAAGAATCTCGCCCCGAGATTCAAGACGTGAGGTAAGAGGAAAGGGGGGTCACAAAATTATTACAATCTTCACGATCCAAGTTGCACCTCAAATGAACGTTGATTCGATCACCATCTTTGTCTCGAGGTCTTGCTCTGGGGACTCCAATCAACATGACAACGAGAGGGAGAGAAACTCTAGAGGGATCGATCTTCCTGAAGACCAAACAACTTAGGATCAGCTCACGGGGTGAGTCATGGCAACATCTCTCGAGCCGAGACACGGAGCACACATCTAGAGGAATGGAGTGGAACGGATGGCGAAGGTTCACTAGGTAGACAACAATTCCACACTTAAAGAGGGTGGTGAATGGTTGTCAATGTAGCGAGCAGTTAGGTTACCATGATACCATAATGAGACATCTTGGAGGAGGGTGATTCATAGAATTATTACCTTAAGTGGAAAAAAAGATTACCTTTGATTCAGAGATCATCGAAATTCTTTGTACCAACCTAAGGCAATCACAATTGATCATTTGAAGGAGTCCGAAAGAATGACATTCTCGGGCCAGAATGGATGATGTGGATTACCTTGTTGAAGACAACACAAGGGATGATTTTGCTTATCATCGGAAATGGATGGGACCCAAGATAGGATGGCACAATGACGGTGCAAGCTGGGAACAAAACACAAATGCTGGAATGATTCTAGTAACTGGGGAGAAACCCATCAGTAGAGAGTGATTCCACTATTGGAATGGTTATAGCATAACCGAGGAAACTGAGAGGAATCCTAGTTAGCACCGATGGTAACACCTAACGCTTGTGCGTGCTCTCAAGAACTTGAGCATTTCCATAGTCATCAAGGTTTTACCAATATCCGTGTCAAGGATCCTAGTAACACAACATACTACCATGATGAGTGGTGATGGACGATGCAAATACAAAGGAAGATAACACTTTCTCAGATTTCACCTTAGCAAGGCCAAGGGGACAAAACCTGGAGGATTGACCGAGAGACATTTAGCACTCCGCTTCTAATGTTCTTCTTGATGTGCTAGCATATCCCATTCATTGATATGGTTTGATATCTAGAACATCAAGTAAAGGTCGGACTTCGGGAGCTCAAGAATACATAAGGAACAACTACTAGAATAAATTCTACGAGATCCTTATGGGGAGGTATGCTTGCTTCAATCAAGATATTACAAAGAATGAGTCTTCGGCTGGGTGTGTTGGCGGGACATCCATTTTACCGGCTCTGAGAGAGACCAATATTATAGTTCTTGGGACATCGTTCCAACCATCATATCTGCCTGAGATTCAGATCTGGTTGGTGTCAGAATAGTCCAGACTCATCGAGTCTAGAAAGGAAAATGAAAGTTTGCAACATAAACCGACGAGAAGACGTTGCGTGAATCTCAGGAAATGAACCACGATAGCAAGCTCCAAAACATGAGCTGGTTCTGCTACAAACATGTGAACACGTTGTCCCAGACAAACATGATCCCATGGTAGTCTTACAATAAAACACTATCGAGTTCCGGTGGGGAACCACCATCGAGGATATCAAAGTCCTTGCATAAGGTATACTCTTAAGAAGGAACTTTTTCTCCTTGAACAAATCAATCAGTGGCTTGGTGTGCTAGGAATACATATAGAATGAAGGTTGCAAGTCTTCGAACCACAGAATACTTCGCACGTATGCATGAACGATTTGGGATGATTCCAAGGAAGCAACATTGACTTTCTCGAATCCACGACGGCAACTTACATCAAATGCACATGAACTGGAGGAAGTCACTTCTTACATCCGAACATATTCTTCATGAGCTAGCATGAACAAATGCTTTTGAAAGTTTCCAACACTAGCTTAATGTTCAACAAAACTATGGAGAAGACAAGGATGTTGTCGATGGGTTCAACAACAATTCATCCAGATTCCCATGGAGATGGAATTCCATAACTATGTGAACAAGGTGATAGTATTGGTCAGATCCAAAAGATATAATGGTGTATGCTCGAGGAAAATTCACGAGTAAGACAACATTACGAACATCGTTGGTTCCGATTTGATTTGAGAATAGCCCACACTCAAATCAAAGTTTTGAAATCGCAATAGATCCAACGACTGATCACGAGGACCAATCGATGGGGATATCATCTTTCTTCAACACATATACAAGATATCCCTTAACATGAGCTAAGTCGGACAAGCTTTTATCTTCCAACTCTCCAAGTTGTTGTTTAGCTTGACCAAGCAGCTCAGGGGTATGCAACACAGATTCTTGGAGATAGGGTGGTTTATATGAAACCAACTTGATCACGAACTCAGCATAGCGGTCAGGTGACAACCTGGTGATACCTCCGAGAAGATATTCGGAAAATCACGAACCACCGATATGTTACTAAGCTCGAGAACAATCTTGCTTTTCAGGGCAAGACGATATGATCACAAGAGCGAGGGATTGGCACAATCCTAACTCATTGATCGAGGAGTGCACCGGAAATAAGGACTAGGTAGCACAATCATACTTAGGGTGGTGATTCAAATATCAACATGCTAAGAGTGAGGTTAATGTCCTTTAACTACTAAGCAACAAAGTTGCTAGGAGTATTGATTTCACACATCACGAATCACTTGTCGGTATTCCGGTTGCGACAACACGGAACCGAGGAATGAGTAATGATGGCGAGGAGTATCACTACGTCAAGAATTCATAAGAGGTAGTGCAATTCTCATGATATTCTTAATGTCAAGATGGTAATACTCCAAGGTAGAACAGAACAAAAGCTGGATTAGCATTTTGATCTATGGAACACAACTGCTTTGACCCAATCCTAGAAATGGATGAGGTACTGGAGTTTGTTTCTCCAAGTCATTCCGAATAGAATGGCTTGACAGACCACAAGAATAATAGGCATCGATGAGCTCGAGTGCACAACTACTCCTGTCTATCAATTGATAGACGATGGTCGGAAGACAACTAAGAGGGACAACTCAAAGGAACATATCATTTTCTGAGTTGTGGATGCATAGATTAGTATGTCGAACCAAGTTCAACCAATTTCTTCCGGATAATCCATGCGGAAGGGTAGAACTGGCAGAGTCACAAAATAAAATGGAGGACTCATCGAGAGCACTCTTGTTGTGATCATTTGGTTTAACAAACTTCTGCCATAAGTAGTTCATGGTATTTGGAAGAATGATATACCGCGAAGCTCGAGGACTATCGCAAAGGCTCTAATAACCTAAAGGAACGAGCAAACACTATCAACATGAATTGAGTAGGGTGAATATCGGGTTCAAAACCCACGAGTAGAATACCTACTAACTAAATTGCATCACGGGATGCTTTCGGGAATAAAGGCCAGAATCATCACACTGGGAACACAAATCATGGCTAGATTACTAGATGACCCCCTAAGACACCTAGGGTCATAATAATAATTCCAACATATATGTCAAGGCAACAGAGTACCTCAACTCACCGATTAGTGTGGTTAATCTGGCCATAAAGGACACTTGGGAACGGAAAGAAAGGATTTGCAAATGCATCAGACTATTTAGAAACCTGGGATGACTCGGACAGCATAACGGCTGTAAATGCTCAAAAGAATTTTAGACATGCTACAAAATGGTGGCATCGCCACTCAGAAGCACAATATCAAGGTTTCGAGATCAAAAGTTAACATACGGAAGAGGTAAAACTGAGCCGAGATTTGAAACTAACAATTCTATAAGTCTATGGATTAGTAACACGTCATCCTGATAGATAGATGAGAAGGCCTAGTTCCTAAACCCCGTAGAGGAGAAGAGGTTGACTCAGATCAGAAGGGCATAAGATATAAGGAGTAAAAAGAGCCTTACGTTCCAACCCACAATCAATTCCCCTACATATAACTAAAGCATTTCTAGACACAACCCGACCGGTTTGGCTTGGTAATCCTCTGAGCGATCAAGCTCGATACCAAAGCTGTCGGGACCCGACTCAATATCACATCGATCTAGCACAGTAACACCTCATATCACTTTGCGGCCTCACGCACGGTATCCCACGGTGTCGCCTTACCTTTGCCGGGACCGTTTAAGCCTTTTGGCACACGTATATGATAGTGTCGCTAGCATCCATATGAAAAGGAGCCCGGCTGACATGGCTAGTCGTAAACCCAAAGTGGCACAGACTTACAGGACAGCATCCATGACCAAAGCATCAAGCGTGTCGGTCATCATCGAGTAAGTTCGGGCTGTAGCACTGGGCTAGCAGGACTCCGGTGAACCGGCTCAGGCGGGCTAACAGGACTCGGTACTCAACGCGTGACATTTCCCGAAGGACGATGTATACGAGAATGAAGAAGGACACATGCCGGCCAGCCTAAGTGATTCCGGAGTAGTAGCAAGCTACCATGGCTCGGTGGAAACACTAGGAGACATTTCCCGGTAAGAGAGGCTACTAAAGATAAACAACTAGATAGTCAGATCCCACACATACCAAGCATTTCAATAACATACACACAATATGCCCGATATGTGCAAATACAACATGGCATCACAACATGACTCTACGACTCAAGTATTCATTCATTAGGCTCCGAGGAGCGAGATATTACAAACAGGGGTCTCACGACCCAACATTCAGAGCATACAAATCAAGCACAAGCGGAAGCTTAACATGTCTGAGTACAGACATCTACAAATGAAAAAGGCTTAGAAGCGACTATCTACCGAGATCTGCCGAGGGCACAAGATCGTAGCTGAGGTAACAAGCTAAGCGCGAAGTCCACGTGGAACTACTAGCGAGGCTGAAGTCTCTGCAAAAACATAAAATAGGCAAACGTGAGTACAAAGGTACCCAGCAAGACTTACATCGAACTAACTACATATGCATCATTATCGGCAAAGGGGTGGTGGAGTTTAAGCTGCAGCAAGCCAGCTTTGACTCGGTGGCTATCCTAAACTACATCGCAAGTAACTCTTTTGAGGTGGCGCACACGAGTCCACATATTCACCATATCAATACACCACTATGGATCCGCTCCGTCTCCCTACGAGAACGCCATCCATAGCACTCACGCTTATCTTGCGTATTTTAGAGTATCCACTTTCACTTGTCTATGAACTGTTATAGGCAACCCGAAGTCCTTTACGCGGACACGGCTATTGAATAGATCATATTAACCTGCAGGGTGTACTTCTTCATACATGTTTCCACCACTTAGCGCGCAGACACGACATGTGCTCGGCAGACTTCAGCGAAAGCCGGCGTGGGTGTAGACCATGACCTACCTAGACACTCAAGTCTCTAGTCCGGGTTTATCGCCTATTTGGGTTCCATCTATGAGGAGTTCGGCGAAGTTTCGCTCACAGCCCCAAAGCGATGTGAGCAGGGTTCCGTGACACCAAGCGGCGCCCGGTTTACCGCCACGTGCCTACCGCATCACAGCCCACCCCTACGGTCAAGATTGCGACGGCCTCCAAACATACTACAAACACGAAACTACTTGCAACTCCCGGACAGAGGACAAGGGTGAATAAGAAGTCGGCGGGGTCATATTTGGGGCCCAATGCATGGTAGTAGCTGAATCATGGATCACAAACACGAACTCAGTTCTGAGGGCGGCTTCAATGAGACAACCCACCATGTACTCCTACATGGCCTCTCACCGATACCTTTACCGTCGTGTTCACACACTTAGCTCACACACACAAGAGGACATGTTCACGCACCTCTGATTCATCCTCGATGAATCAGACCTGACTCAACTCTAAGCAATAGCAGGCATGACAAACAAACATGAATGAGTAGGCACAACAGGGCTCAAACAACTCCTACTCATGCTAGTGGGTTTCATCTATTTACTGTGGAATGACAGGTCATGCAAAGGATAAAGGGTTCAGCTACGCAGCAAGTAATGATTGAATCGTTGTTGTCCTAATGCAGTAAAAGAGAGCAGGAGCGAGAGAGTGGGATTTTATCGGAATGAACAAGGGGGTTTTGCTTGCCTGGCACTTCTGAAGATATTATCGGTGTCATCGAACTCATCGTCGGAACCACGTCTATCGAGCGGGGACAAATACCGGCAACACAGAAGGAAACACAATCAATGCAATGCACAATATGATGCATGATCATGACATGGCAATATGCTGTGATTTGAGCTAATGCATCTAGCTATGATTTAAATGAAGTTGGTTTGAATACATGATCCAAATTCAAACTCCATATATGATTATTTAAATGCCCTTTATTTGTTTTGTCCAAAACAGAGGACAAACATTGTTCAAACATGCATGGAAATGGTACAGATGGATTCCTTGAATTTTTCTGATAATTTTTCATATATAATTTATTTGATTTGGAGCTACGGCTGATTTTATATGAATTTTAGAAGTTTAGGCAATTTTACGGATTTTTACGATTTATTTTAAAACCCAAAAGTCAATTCTTGCATCAAGATTGCGTCATGCCTGCGTCGGCAGGTCAACAGCATGACCAGGTCAACCTTGACCAGTGGGTCCCGTATGTCGGTGTAATAAAGATATCACCAGAGGTGACCGGTGGGGTCGATCAACGCCGAGGTGGCAAGGTCAAGCGGACCGTGGGCCACGGGCATTAGCTTAATCTAGCGGGGATAAACACGTGATTAAATAAGGCGTGGGGCCCGTCGTAAGTGGGTCATGGGGTTAATTAGCAGGTGATTAACTGCTAATGTCGCGCCACGTCATCATCGCCGGACTCTGGTCGGCGGCGACCATTCCGCGCGGCGGAGCTGCTGCTGGGCGGTGCTAGGGGCTGCGTTTAGGTGCGGGGAGACTACCAGGAGGAAGCCCATGCTCTGCCGCATCAAACGGAGCAGGGAGGAGCGGACGGGGTGCGCGGTGCTCGCCGGAGTCGAGCTCGCGGCGGCGGCCGGAGCTCGGGTGAGCTCGAGTAGGTTGCTGTTGGGCACTTGGGGATGAGCTGGTGATGTCTACGGGCTCTGTAGATGTTTTGGCGGTGGTGTGCTCGGCTTGGACGGAGGCGAGCTAAAGCAGCGGCGGCGACATGACCACCGCCGGCGAGGTCTCGGCATCGGCGGAGATGGGGGCTGCGCTAGGCTAACGAGCACGGAAAGGGGGAGGTTGGTAGAGGAGCTCACGGCGAGGTCGCAGTGATCCCAGCGTGCTCGGGGACGGCTTAGTGACGACGAATCGGTCGACGGCGGCTGTCGGTCAGAGGACGGTCTGGCGTCGATGAGGGCGCTCGAGGTGTCGGCGTCGTGTGGCTCGGCGGGGAGGAAGACAGCGTCGTTTGAGCTCGGGGTTGTGTCGGAGAGGTTCGGGATGGCTGTGGCCGTGGTGGCAGCGGACGGCGGCGAAACTCGTTCGGCCGAGCTTCGAGATCAGCGGGAGAAGGGGAGAGTGACCAGAGGAGAAGGGGTCGGTTCGGGCTTCGTCCGCGTCTCTGGCGTCGCGAGAAGGGCCGGAAAGGAGGAAGCGAGACAGGAGGTGGCCACAGCGATCGCAGCGTCGACACGCCGAAGCAGAGGTGGCAGGCGCTGCGCAAGGCCGGCCACGCGCACCCGTCCCTCTGGCAAGAGGAAGATGACTGGGGAAGGCTAGGTGGGCTGGGCCGCACAGTGTTGGGCTACAGAGGCGCCTGTAAGAAAGCCTGTGAGTCTCTACTGCTCTGTTTTAATTTTTGTTCTGTTTCTCTTTTTATTTTATTTTGCCACTGTTTTCAAATTCAAAAATAATTTCAAACAGTGCCAAGACATTCTGAACTATTTTATGTTACCTCTCCAGGCTATTCCAAAAGTACATAAAACATTTCAAAGTATTTGGAAATATACTCATTATATACTATGAATATATCCCCAAATTCAAATAGTTTATTGATTTAAATTCAGAGACCAAATAATTCCTTAAAATGTTCCGAATTTTGGTTTGATATATAACTCTTGCCAAAATTCACAAAACTATTTTTAGGGCATTTTGGATTCACGAGAATGCAATTTAAAGGGTGCTTGCCCTTCTTTTAATTAGATTTACGAGGTTTGACAATCCTCAATTCAAGTTTGAGAATCTAGACATGATGCAGAGGCTCTCAAATGCAACTAATACAAGCAAAGTCTAGGGTTGTGACAGCGGTTGACAAGTGCGATGTCCGCATCCGCCATGTCAAGTTGCCGACTTAACTCGGCAAACTCATTAGTCTGGCTGGCCCTCGGACTATCCGCCACTGCATAGGGCAGCGGCATTCATTCTTGGCGATTTTGACCCTCGACGCGCTGTCGTTTCCGACAACCTACCGAGTCGAGGGCTACTATCTATCTGGCGCATTTTTATGTGCAAAACTGTTAAAAGACAAAGGGGTGCGTCATTCTCGCATACCTCAAATCTCGCCAGCAAACTCATGGCGGCATTATGCAATCCGCTCTCGGCGGACGAAATCCTTCCAATCACCATACGCATTAACGCACGGTGATCTTCTGAAACGGACGCCCTCTCAAGCAGATTCTTCAGTTCTCCCGGCCGGATTCTAGTGGGTGCCAAGCTCTCTGGCCCCTCCGGACTCGGGGATGCCCTCCGTGATGATACTTCAGGCTCGCCAGCCTTATCTGACGGCGTTGCAGACGGAGGCGTTTCGCTCTCCATCATCTCCGGAAGAAGGTCCCCCGAAGATGAACTCATCTGAGAAGGCTGCAGATCCGAACTGCAATATAAATATTTCGGTTACCCACAGAAGCACAAATGAAGGTATTTCCTTACTAATTAACTCCCTCTTTCATACTCACGGCTCATTGGAGGCTGATCCTTTGGCGATGATTGTGCGTCGGTTTCTCTCCGGATGTCGGACCCCAGTGAAGATCTCTTCCACGCTTAGGGCTTTGGCCTCCGGATCTTGAGGCGGTTTTCTCCCCCGGAGGAGGGGTTTTAGTTCCCCCCTCTTGATCGCCCTTTGGGCGAAATATTAGCTCCTCTATCTTCCCGTCGCCCCTTACGTCAGGTGCGACCTCCAACATTCTCGACCAGCCACGGGCTCCGGTGCGGTCTCTGCGGGGGCGGACACCTTATCGGCCTTGATCGCGCCACCCATTCTTGTAAAGAACAAGGGGTCAGGAGGCGAACTCTAGAAAGGCATATAAATAGAATGTCCGGACTCGAGCTATTTACACGAGTATTGAGGCGATCGCGGCTTAGGCCTGCGTCCTCGGCTAAATCCGGACCGCCACCCATGTCCGAAGAACAACTTGTACATCTCCACGGGTGTTGCACCCATAAAGTGTTGGAGAATCCGAGGCCCCTGGGTTGAATTCCCATAGACGGAGGGGACGGCGTTTGCAGGCGAAGATGCACGATTAGCATAACTGTATCACCATGATCAGGTCGATCTCCCTCGCTTGGAGGTCTCGAATCCGGCCCTGCAGTGAGGGCACGTCTTCGGACGGCCCCCAATTGAGCCCTTGGTTGACCCATGACATCAGTTGGTGTGGAGGTCCCGGGCGGAATAGAGGCGGTGGCTTTTGCCTGCTGCCCTTCGTAGCGGTGATATAGAACCACTCCTGCTGCCACAGTCCGAGTTCCTCTTGGAAGGAACCCTTGGGCCACGGGGCAGCGGCCTTTTTGCTTATGGCTGCCCCGCCGCACTCCGCTTGACGCCCCCCGATCATCTTCGGCTCCACCTTGAAGGTCTTCAGCCATAGGCCAAAGTGGGGAGTGACACGGAGGAAGGCTTCGCAGACGATAATGAATGCGGAGATGTGGAGGATGGACTCCGGGGTCAAGTCGTGAAAATCCAGCCCATAGTAGAACATGAGCCCTCTCACGAAGGGGTCCGTCGGGAAGCCTAAACCTCGACGGAGGTGGGATACAAAGACAACGAACTCACCGGGCTCGGGGTGGGCACGGCCTGCCTCGGGCGGGCAACTGTCTGAAACCTCGTGGGCAGTGCTTGGCCTCACGCAACTTCAATATGTCCTCCTCTGTGACGGAGGAGGGCATCCACCGGCCCTGGAGGTTGGAGCCGGACATGGTTGAGGATCCAAAGCGCTCGAATCTGAGGCTCTGGGTGTTGGAACTGGGAGCAAGGAAGAGATTCGATGCGAGATTGAAGAACAAGGACAAGCCTTGGTCCTCTTATAAAGAGGAAAAAATACCAAGAGCCGTCTCCGTGACTGTTTGGGATTCACCTTCGATAGAGGAGGCGTGGTGACGGGAACGGTTGGGTTACCCACGCACGTATTGATGAGAATCCCGGAATAAGGGGAGCACGATCTCGCTCGACAAGACGTGCCAAGAAAGCGCCCGCTAAGCGTCTTTGAGGTGGCGAGTAAAAAACAATTCAAATAAGTGGCTTGGCGGCGGTGTGATATCACGCCGCATAATACGTCAGTAGATTGAGCTAGTGTATATTTTATTCTCTCTACGGTGGAATGTGGAATTCATTTTGCAGAGCCGGACACTATCCTGGTGTTCATGATCTTCTCTAGATTATTCAAGGGAGGAACCCGCCTTGCAATGCCAAACATTATGCGCGCCGGACTAATCGTCATTGAAGCCTGGTTGAGGCTCTTGAGGAGTCTGGACTAGGGGGTGTCCGGACAGCCGGACTATCATTATCCGCCGGACTCCAAGACTACGAAGATGCAAGATTGAAGACTCCGTCCCATGTCCGGATGGGACTTTCCTTGGCATGGAAGGCAAGCTTGGCAATCTGGATATGTAGATCTCCTACCATTGTAACCGACTGTAACCCTAGCCTCCTCCGGTGTCTATATAAACCGGAGGGCTTTAGTCCGTGGGACAACATACATTACAACAATCATACCATAGGATAGCTTCTAGGGTTTAGCCTCCTTGATCTCGTGGTAGATCCACTCTTGTACTACCCATATCATCAATATTAATCAAGTAGGACGTGGGTTTTACCTCCATCAAGAGTGCCCGAACACAGGTACAAACATCGTGTCCCTCGTCTCTTGTTACCATCCGCCTAGACGCACAGTTTGGGACCCCCTACCGAGATCCGCGGTTTTGACACGACACCCGTTAACAAGCATGATGGGAGGCTCGAAGGAGAAGGTCACTCCAACGATCACGAGGAACGCATGTGGCAATGACTTTGTGAGCAAACTTGGTAGTGCTACAACACCTAGATGAGGTAGATCCTTTCATGGCTTTGCACAAAGAAATTATCGCAAAGAAATCTTGTGACGGGGGTATGCAAGATGGGCGCCAAAGTTACTAGAGAGCACAACTCCACTTTCTGCATTGATTCAAAGAGCATATTATTGCTAATACCCCGTAAGAGGGCTCTAAGGACGGATTGCTCATATACACCTTGGCACATGGCCTTGCCCAACCTCCTCACCTATCATGCATACGATATCAGCGGATACACGTTCTACGGAGGCTAAAGATATGGACAATGATGATCAAAACTCAGGGGTGACGATGGAATGCATGACCCGCAACGACAACGGCGCAACTGAGAAATTTTACGGAAGGGTCGAGGAGATCTGGGAGCTTGACTATACTCTGGACTACACAACGCGACGATGTTCCGTGTTAGATGGGCTAAGAATGTCGAAAGAGAAAACCGGTATTTCACTACCATGACTATACCCGATGCCAAGAGCGCTACCGTGAATGCTCTCGCCAAAAACAAGCCGTAGGTACATGCTAAGCACGTGACACAATGCTTCTTCATAACCGACCCGCGCAATGCCAGCCGTGTTGTCGTGAGGAGAGGCAAAAGGAACATCATTGGAATGGATGGAGTCGCCAACGAGGAAGACTACGACAAGTACGGCAACCCAATGAGGGAAGATTACGATGACGATGAAGTATATGTCAAAATAAGAATCAATACTATATTACCTAAGAAATATCGTACTCCATGGAAAAGGAAAAGTCACAATGAGGGGCTCAATTATTCTTCAACCAACAAGAAGGAAAGAAGCTCACTCAAAAAGAAAACGTCAATCTTTGAGGAACCGTGACGTTATTGGTCAAATGATGTAATATATATGTTCCCATTTTGTGTACACACTTAGCCATTATGCATTGGTCAAATGATGTAATATATATATGTTCCTATTTTATATACATACTTAACCGTCAAATGATGCAATATATATCGCCTTAGTTATATACATTGTATCACCTTCCTTCGTTCACTGCTCTTGGTAAAAAGGAAAAGAAAATAAAAGAAAAGGGGGAGAAAATAAAGGAAAAGAAAATAGAAGAAACAAACAGGAAAACTGCTACAGGTAATAGCAGTAGCGCTTTCTGGCAAAAACGCTATAGCTATATACAATAGCAGTAACGCGTTCTTTGCAAAAGCGCTGTAGCTAACTTAGCTATAGCGCATTTGTCCGGAACGCGCTACTGCTGCCTCGACTTAACCCCAAAAATCCTCACTCTCTCTGCTTCTTCCCGCCTCTGCTCTTCCCCAAATCCCACTCTCTCTTCCCCCGTGTCATCGCGCCGGAGCCCTTGACCCGGCGCCGCCCCGACCCCTCGCTCGGCCCGTCCAGTGCTCTCCCCGTCTCGGCGCTCTCCCCCGTCTCCCCCGACCCCAGCGACCCTCGGTGTCGTGTTGTCTCCCTCGACCCCGCCTCGCCTCGCTGCCACGTCATCTCCCCAGAGCCCCTCTCTCTCTGCCCTCTGTAAGCCCTCTCCCCTCCCCTCTTCTCTGTTATTTAGTGCTAATTAGTATGAAATAGTATGAACCCTAGGCTATTTTAGTGTAATAAAAACAGAATTGATTATATAGGTTTTTGTATTTTTAGTTAAAGCAATTGTTGTTATTTAAATTTTATAGTGCTAGTTAGTTAACTAGAATTACTATGAAACCTAGGACAGATTAGTTAAAACAATTGTTGCTATTTAATTTTTTAGTTAAAACAATTGTTGTTATTTAAAAATAGAATTTGAAGTGGACAGATTAGTTCTATATTTTAAAAACATGACTTCTTGCATTTTCCTTCAAGTTCTATATTTTTCTTCCTTTTATATGCGAATTTGAAGTGGACATGTGATTTGGACATGTCATATTTGGAATTTGGACATGTGATGTGCAGGCAAATGATCCGAGTGGCCTATGTTTATTTGGAATGTTGATTCATTTCCGTTCGGTGAATTTCAACCGCTCAATATGTCAATTTTAACAAAGGTCATGCCGAAATTTTACGTGAATTTTGGCATGACTTGTGCTAGAAAGTAGGCATATCGAGTCTTTGGGAGTTCTTTGGGAATGGCATTTTGGCAAACATAGATCTTTTTTATGTCACTTCTCATCTTTTTATAGTTTTAGAATTAAGCGAGGAGACTTATTCATGGGAAACATGTCGAACAACGAAGAAGCAGGCCTTCGACCAAGATGCGAGATGAGATGGATTATGAGGGTGAACAAGAGTACCTCGAATTTTTGTTGCTAAATCTGATTAAGGTTTGCGGTCGGCCTCGATGATGAATCTTGTGGCGACATCGACACCGGCGTTGGCGGCATCGATGGCAGCACCGAGACCGGTGGGGAAGGTACTCTCGGGAAGTTACCGACGCGATACCGAGAGAAGAAGCGAAGAAGCGGATGACACGAAAACCTAACAAACTTCGGCATCGGACGACTAGTGATCACAAAGATGGCACGGCAAGTTTGAACCATTAGAGCGGAACAACCTCGCAAGTGCTATGGGAACCAAGTAGGATGCATCCTACGAGAATCTTGTGATCATCGCAGCGATGACTTAAGGAGTAAAGAACATTTGAGGCAATTTCTCTGACGAAGTTGCACAAGAGATTCAAGTTCCCTAACGGGATGATAGCATTGAGCAACCGTGGGATGATCCGAAGATGAAAAAGGTTAACAATCACGCCATGGGCATGTTCAACAATGATTTGGCCTCTTGGAAAGGAGAATGAAATGATCTATTGAGGTTGAGGAACCCCTGTCCAAGATTCGGAGGAAAATCGACACTTACGGAAGAGGAGTTGAAAAGTTCAAGGACACATGCACTACCGAGGCAGCCAAGGCTAAGGCTGCGAAATTCAAGAGCCTTGACAAAGGAACACGTGGAAGCATCGCCTCGGAAGCCAAGGCTACCTTGGCAAAAGGCCCATATGGGATAAGGAGGGACGCGAATGTGAAGCGGGTCTCCTGACCCCTTGAGTTCACCAACCCCTTGGGCGTGACTTCATCGGGGCCCGCTACAAGTGGGACAAGAAAAAGAAGGCTTTTTACACGGATGAGATCACAAGGAGATTGATTAGATTACTAGTAATTATTCTTTTACCACCTTACATTTAGCTCCTGATCAAGTCGACTACACATTTGTAAATAGTTCACATTCCTTCTACATAAGAAGGAACACGAGCTTGAAGCCGAAATCCCTACTTTGCCGATGAGGCCCAAGTGGGCACCCCTCTCATCCGGGCCTTGAACAAACTTAAGGGACTCCCTTTGGGCCAGCGGCTGCAATATGGACGTGTGCACGGCGCCGGAGACAGCGCCACGTGGAAGGTGTTTTACAATGAGGGCCCGGAGGCCAAGAAGCAGAAAAAGAAGTTTAGTCAGGTGGACATCAACAAGAAGGTGAAGCTTGCGGTCGAGAAAAAAGCAGCTGAGGACGCGCAAAAAGCAGCCGAGGAGAAACATGATTTGCTAAAGAAGGCAATAGATGCAACTGTAAATGCCTGCAGAAATGATTTCGCTACTAACTTGGTCCCGGCTATCATCGACTGGATGAAGGAAAATCCAGACAAGACGATACATGATTTCCCCATGCCTAGTTTCTTCGGGGGCAACTCGGTGAACAACACCACCGCACCATCATCTGCTCATGCAACCGGGCCTGCTCTCGCACCCGTACCCGCTCATAGCAGCCCGTCCTCAGTCTCTGGCGTGCTAGGCGGGCCTTCGTCTTTGACTGAGCTCGACGCCCTCACGGTAATTACATGTCCCACCAACATATATATCTAGAATATTCTGTTTTGTTGCCTTTCGGGTGTTTCGCCATAGACATGTGTTTGCGGTGATGAAACCCGTGCACCCTACTCTACTTGATCAAAGCTCGGAAGGTGGATGTGGGACGGGGGGTGATAACGAAGCCCTTGCAACTCACGTTCCACAACCAGCCGATGCCGCTGGGCACTTTAGGGTTAACTTGCCCACCGTGAAATCGGGCACGAGTTTTCCTCCTCCATTACGGCTTGGGGAGAGGACGACGAGACCCCGCTGCGGAATGGAAGCTGCAAGGGTTGGGTGCTGCTATGGCCGAAGAATCTTCTTCATCTGGAGCCGCCGAGAGCACACCAATAACCACACATCAACAAGCATGTATGGAGACCACCACCTGCCTAGGCAATTACCAGCTCTGTAGTGCGGGTGAGAGAGGCGAGACGACGTGATGAAGGGTGTCCAATAGTGGTTGATGTAATTGGCCCGTAGAACAATGAATGGATGATGAGATGGAGGAGCGATGGACCCAATGGGTTTCCTCAATACTGTAGCGCCTATGACGGTGACTTAGATATGATGAGTCAGCCATATATATGAAGCAGCTATCGACATCTTGATGAGGATGTGGATGATTTGCGGGTAGGAATGTCCTAGCAGGGATTGCAAGAAGCCTCTGTTCATGAAATCCTCATAGGACACGCCTGAATATGCCAACTCGACACAAGCTCAACTAGCCGGGGGTTGTACAGTGCTTAGCCCGGCAACACTGGGGCAGGGGTTAAGGAAGGGTTTGGAAGGTGTGCCCAAGAATAAGGAGAGGAAGAGATCGGGGAAGATAGGCTCAGCTGCCTGCAAACAAGCCAGAGCACATAGCAGCCAGATGGTGGATTCTAAAGAGGTGTCCGTCAAAGGTGCGTCCATGTTCCATGTCACGGGCGAGCCAATGCTACCGCCGAAACCGCTAGAGGCACTATCAGGGGATCTCAGGAGACTGCACGACCATGTGTTATCCACTAAGAAAAGCCTACTGGCCTAGAAGGATCCAAGATATCCGACATACGTGGCTCGTGTGCCTGAGGGGAAGTGCTACATCGACACATGGCCGCGGAGGTGTTCTTCCTGCGGTTTGACCATATCTTCGAGATGTTTCTGACAAGGCGGCTCGATTTGTGATCGTTCGCCTTTTTGAGCTACATATGAGCTCCGTCATGAAGAGAGAAGAAGTCTCAAATTTGTGTGGCGGATCCGTACTACATGCATGAGTCCTTCTCGAGTCTCGGTGACTTTGGCGTGAAACTGCTAGGGAGTACCTCCAAAACTTCATGGTACAGAATAAGGACCAGAAATTGTCCTCCTGCCTTATCATCCAAAGTAAGTTAGTTCCGGACAACCCTTTTGTACATTTCAATTATTCCTTCTCGCTCATATGAAGAATAATTTAAGGTGTATTTTCCCTGCAGTAATGGGGCCACCATCCTTATCATTCTTTACCCGCGTGTCTCCCACGCCGTGTATTTGGACCCTACCAGAAACTACGAGAAGAAGGACTACACCCACATAATGAATATTCTAGATGATGCTCTCCAAGGCTTCAAAGCATTAAGGGTGGCCGTGTAGATCAGAAACAAAGGAACATGAATAAGAAGTCGAGCGGGTCATATTTCAGGCCCAATGCATGGTAGTAGCTGAATCATGGATCACAAACACGTAACTCAGTTCCCGAGGACGGCTTCAATGAGACAACCCACCATGTACTCCTACATGGCCTCTCACCGATACCTTTACCAAATCGTGTTCACACACTTAGCTCACACACACAAGAGGACATGTTCACGCACCTCGATTCATCCTCGATGAATCGGACTGACTCAACTCTAAGCAATAGCAGGCATGACAAACAAACATGAATGAGTAGGCACAACAGGGCTCAAACAACTCCTACTCATGCTAGTGGGTTTCATCTATTTCTCGTGGAATGACAGTCATGCAAAGGATAAAGGGGTTCAGCTACCGCAGCAAGTAATGATTGAATCGTTGTTGTCCTAATGCAGTAAAAGAGAGCAGGAGCGAGAGTGGGATTTTATCGGAATGAACAAGGGGTTTTGCTTGCACGGCACTTCGAAGATATTATCGGTGTCATCGAACTCATCGTCGGAACCACGCCTATCGAAAGGGACAAATACCTAAGCAACACGTATGAAACACAATCAATGCAATGCACAATATGATGCATGATCATGACATGGCAATATGCTGTGATTTGAGCTAATGCATCTAGCTATGATTTAAATGAAGTTGGTTTGAATACATGATCCAAATTCAAACTCCATATATGATTATTTAAATGCCCTTTATTTGTTTTGTCCAAAACAGAGGACAAACATTGTTCAAACATGCATGGAAATGGTACAGATGGATTCCTTGAATTTTTCTGATAATTTTTCATATATAATTTATTTGATTTGGAGCTACGGCTGATTTTATATGAATTTTAGAAGTTTAGGCAATTTTCTGGATTTTTCTGATTTATTTTAAAACCCAAAAGTCAATTACTGCATCAGCACTGCGTCATGCCTGCGTCAGCAGGTCAACAGCGCTGACCCAGGTCAACCTTGACCAGTGGGTCCCGTATGTCGGTGTAATACAGTATCACCAGCAGAGGCTGACCAGTGGGGTCAGTCAACGCTGAGGTGGCAAGGTCAAACAGACCGTGGGCCACGGGCATTAGCTTAATCTAAGCAGGGGATAAACCTGTGATTAAATAAGGGCGTGGGGCCCGTCTGTAAGTGGGTCATGGGGTTAATTAGCAGGTGATTAACTGCTAATGTCGCGCCACGTCATCATCGCCGGACTCTGGTCGGCGGCGACCATTCCGCGCGGCGGAGCTGCTGCTGGGCGGTGCTAGGGGCTGCGTTTAGGTGCGGGGAGACTACCAGGAGGAAGCCCATGCTCTGCCGCATCAAACGGAGCAGGGAGGAGCGGACGGGGTGCGCGGTGCTCGCCGGAGTCGAGCTCGCGGCGGCGGCCGGAGCTCGGGTGAGCTCGAGTAGGTTGCTGTTGGGCACTTGGGGATGAGCTGGTGATGTCTACGGGCTCCTGTAGATGTTTTGAGCGCGGTGGTGTGCTCAGCTTGGACGGAGGCGAGCTAAAACGACGGCGGCGACATGACCACCGCCGGCGAGGTCTCGGCATCGACGGAGATGGGGGCTGCGCTAGGCTAACGAGCACGGGAAAGGGGGGGAGGTTCGGTAGAGGAGCTCACGGCGAGGTCGTTGGTGATCCCAGCGTGCTCGGGGACGGCTTGGTGACGACGAATCGGTCGACGGCGGCTGTCGGTGCAGAGGACGAAGCTGGCGTCGATGAGGACGCTCCAGGGTGTCCGGCGTCGTGTGGCTCGGCGGGGAGGAAGACGACGTCGTTTCGGAGCTCGGGGTTGTGTCGGAGAGGTTCGGGGATGGCTGTGGCCGTGGTGGCAGCGGACGGCGGGGACGAGCTTGTTCGGCCGAGCTCGAGATCGAGCAGGGAGAAGGGGAAGAGTGACCAGAGGAGAAGGGGTCGGTTGGGGCTTCGTCCGCGTCTCTGGGGCGTCGCGAGAAGGGCCGGGAAAGGAGGAAGCAGACAGGAGGTGGCCACAGCGATCGCGACAAGGTCGACACGCCAAGGAGGAGGTGGCCGAAGGCTGCGCTGCGTCGCCACGCCGCACCCGCCCCTCCGCAAGAGGAAGATGACAGGGAAGGCTAGGTGGGCTGGGCCGCACAAGTGTTGAAATTCTGAGAGCGCTGTAAGAAAGCCTGTGAGTCTCTCGCCTGCTTTTAATTTTTGTTCATTTCTTTTTATTTTATTTTGCCACTGTTTTCAAATTCAAAAATAATTTCAAATAAAGTGCCAAGACATTCTGAACTATTTTATGTTACCTCTCCGGGCTATTCCAAAAGTACATAAAACATTTCAAAGTATTTGGAAATATACTCATTATATACTATGAATATATCCCCAAATTCAAATAGTTTATTGATTTAAATTCAGAGACCAAATAATTCCTTAAAATGTTCCGAATTTTGGTTTGATATATAACTCTTGCCAAAATTCACAAAACTATTTTTAGGGCATTTTGGATTCACAGAATGCAATTTAAAGGGTGCTTGCCCTTCTTTTAATTAGATTTCTGAGGTTTCAACAATCCTCAATTCAAGTTTCAGAATCTAGACATGATGCAGGAGGCTCTCAAATGCAACTAATACAAGCAAAGTCTAGGGTTGTGACAGCCGGTTGACAAGTGCGATGTCCGCATCCGCCATGTCAAGTTGCCGACTTAACTCGGCAAACTCATTAGTCTGGCTGGCCCTCGGACTATCCGCCACCTGCATAGGAACGGCGGCATTCATTACTGGCGATTTTGACCCTCGGCACGCTGTCGTTTCCGACAACCTACCGAGTCCCAGGGGCTACTATCTATACAGGGCGCATTTTTATGTGCAAAACTGTTAAAAGACAAAGGGGTGCGTCATTCTCGCATACCTCAAATCTCGCCAGCAAACTCATGGCGGCATTATGCAATCCGCTCTCGGCGGACGAAATCCTTCCAATCACCATACGCATTAACGCACGGTGATCTTCAAACGGACGCCTCTCAAGCAGATTCTTCGCCTCGCCGGATTCTAGTGGGTGCCAAGCTCTCGCCCTCCGGACTCGGGATGCCCTCCGTGATGATACTTCAGCTCGCCACTTTATCTCGACGGCGTTGCAGACGGAGGCGTTCGCTCTCCATCATCTCCGGAAGAAGGTCCTCAAGATGAACTCATCTCGAGAAGGCTGCAGATCCGAACTGCAATATAAATATTTGGTTACCCATGAAGCACAAATGAAGGTATTTCCTTACTAATTAACTCCTCTTTCATACTCACGGCTCATTGGAGGGCTGATCCTTTGGCGATGATTGTGCGTCCGGGTTTCTCTCGGATGTCGGACCCCCGTGAAGATCTCTTCCCACGCTTAGGGCTTTGGCCTCCGGATCTTGAGGCGGTTTTTTTCCCCCGAGGAGGGGTTTTGGTTCCCCCTCTTGATCGCCTTTGGGCGAAATATTAGCTCCTCTATCTTCCCGTCGCCCCCTTACGTAGGTGCGACCTCCAACATTCTCGACCAGCCACGGGCTCCAAAGGCACGGTCTCGGCAGGGGGGCCGGACACCTTATCAGCCTTGATCGCGCCACCCATTCTTGTAAAGAACAAGGGGTCAGGAGGCGAACTCTAGAAAGGCATATAAATAGAATGTCCGGACTCTGAGCTATTTACCTGAGTATTCGGGCGATCGCGGCTTAGGCCTGCGTCCTCGGCTAAATCCGGACACGCCACCCGCGGTCCGAAGAACAACTTGTACATCTCCACGGGTGTTGCACCCATAAAGTGTTGGAGAATCCGAGGCCCCTCTGGGTTGAATTCCCATAGACGGAGGGGACGGCGTTTGCAGGGCAGAAGATGCCTGATTAGCATAACCTGTATCACCATGATCAGGTCGATCTCCCTCGCTTGGAGGTCTCGAATCCGGCCCTGCAGTGAGGGCACGTCTTCGGACGGCCCCCAATTGAGCCCTTGGTTGACCCATGACATCAGTTGGTGTGGAGGTCCCGGGCGGAATAGAGGCGGTGGCTTTTGCCTGCTGCCCTTCGTAGCGGTGATATAGAACCACTCCTGCTGCCACAGTCCGAGTTCCTCTTGGAAGGAACCCTTGGGCCACGGGGCAGCGGCCTTTTTGCTTATGGCTGCCCCGCCGCACTCCGCTTGACGCCCCCCGATCATCTTCGGCTCCACCTTGAAGGTCTTCAGCCATAGGCCAAAGTGGGGAGTGACACGGAGGAAGGCTTCGCAGACGATAATGAATGCGGAGATGTGGAGGATGGACTCCGGGGTCAAGTCGTGAAAATCCAGCCCATAGTAGAACATGAGCCCTCTCACGAAGGGGTCCGTCGGGAAGCCTAAACCTCGACGGAGGTGGGATACAAAGACAACGAACTCACCGGGCTCGGGGTGGGCACGGCCTGCCTCGGGCGGGCAACTCAGGCGAAACCTCGAGGCAGTGCACTTGGCCTCACGCAACTTCAATATGTCCTCCTCTCAGGACGGAGGAGGGCATCCACCGCCCCGGAGGTTGGAGCCGACATGGTTGAGGATCCAAAGCGCCGAATCTGAGGCTCTGGGTGTTGGAACCGGGAGCAAGGAAGAGATTCGATGCGAGATTGAAGAACAAGGACAAGCCTTGGTCCTCTTATAAAGAGGAAAAATACCAAGAGCCGTCTCCGTGATCGCTTGGGATTCACCTTCGATAGAGGCGTGGTGACGGAACGGTTGGGTTACCCACGCACGTATTGATGAGAATCCCGGAATAAGGGGAGCACGATCTCGCTCGACAAGACGTGCCAAGGAAATCGCCGCTAAACGTCTTTGAGGTGGCGAGTAAAAAACAATTCAAGCAGTGGCTTGGGCGGTGTGATATCACGCCGCATAATACGTCGAAGAGATTGAGCTAGTGTATATTTTATTCTCTACGGTGGAATGTGGAATTCATTTTGCGAGCCGGACACTATCTGGTGTTCATGATCTTCTCTAGATTATTCAAGGAGGAACCCGCCTTGCAATGCCAAACATTATGCGCCGGACTAATCGTCATTGAAGCCTGGTTCAGGGCTACCGAGGAGTCTCGACTAGGGGTGTCCGGACAGCCGGACTATCATTATCCGCCGGACTCCAAGACTACGAAGATGCAAGATTGAAGACTCCGTCCCATGTCCGGATGGGACTTTCCTTGGCATGGAAGGCAAGCTTGGCAATACGGATATGTAGATCTCCTACCATTGTAACCGACTCTGTGTAACCCTAGCCTCCTCCGGTGTCTATATAAACCGGAGGGCTTTAGTCCGTAGGACAACATACATTACAACAATCATACCATAGGATAGCTTCTAGGGTTTAGCCTCCTTGATCTCGTGGTAGATCCACTCTTGTACTACCCATATCATCAATATTAATCAAGTAGGACGTAGGGTTTTACCTCCATCAAGAGTGCCCGAACCTGGGTACAAACATCGTGTCCCTCGTCTCTTGTTACCATCCGCCTAGACGCACAGTTTGGGACCCCCTACCCGAGATCCGCCGGTTTTGACACCGACACCCGTTAACAAGCATGATGGGAGGCTCGAAGGAGAAGGTCACTCCAACGATCACAGGGAACTGCATGTGGCAATGACTTTGACAGAGCAAACTTGGTAGTGCTACAACACCTAGATGAGGTAGATCCTTTCATGGCACTGCACAAAGAAATTATCGCAAAGAAGTACTGTGACCGGGGGGTATGCAAGATGGACGCCAAAGTTACTAGAGAGCACAACTCCACTTTCCTGCATTGATTCAAAGAGCATATTATTGCTAATACCCCAGAAGAGGGCTCTAAGGACGGATTGCTCATATACACCTTGGCACATGGCCCCTTGCCCAACCTCCTCACCTATCATGCATACGATATCAACGGATACACGTTCTACACGGAGGCTAAAGATATGGACAATGATGATCAAAACTCAGGGGTGACGATGGAATGCATGACCCGCAACGACAACGGCGCAACTGAGAAATTTTACGGAAGGGTCGAGGAGATCTGGGAGCTTGACTATACTCTGGACTACACAACGCGACGATGTTCCGTGTTAGATGGGCTAAGAATGTCGAAAGAGAAAACCGGTATTTCACTACCATGACTATACCCGATGCCAAGAGCGCTACCGTGAATGCTCTCGCCAAAAACAAGCCGTAGGTACATGCTAAGCACGTGACACAATGCTTCTTCATAACCGACCCGCGCAATGCCAGCCGTGTTGTCGTGAGGAGAGGCAAAAGGAACATCATTGGAATGGATGGAGTCGCCAACGAGGAAGACTACGACAAGTACGGCAACCCAATGAGGGAAGATTACGATGACGATGAAGTATATGTCAAAATAAGAATCAATACTATATTACCTAAGAAATATCGTACTCCATGGAAAAGGAAAAGTCACAATGAGGGGCTCAATTATTCTTCAACCAACAAGAAGGGAAAGAAGCTCACTCAAAAACGAAAACGTCAATGCTGAGGAACCGTACGTTATTGGTCAAATGATGTAATATATATGTTCCCATTTTGTGTACACACTTAGCCATTATGCATTGGTCAAATGATGTAATATATATATGTTCCTATTTTATATACATACTTAACCGTCAAATGATGCAATATATATCGCCTTAGTTATATACATTGTATCACCTTCCCTTCGTTCACTGCTCTTGGTAAAAAGGAAAAGAAAATAAAAGAAAAGGGGGAGAAAATAAAGGAAAAGAAAATAGAAGAAACAAACAGGAAAACTGCTACAGGTAATAGCAGTAGCGCTTTCTGGCAAAAACGCTATAGCTATATACAATAGCAGTAACGCGTTCTTTGCAAAAGCGCTGTAGCTAACTTAGCTATAGCGCATTTGTCCGGAACGCGCTACTGCTGCCTCGACTTAACCCCAAAAATCCTCACTCTCTCTGCTTCTTCCCGCCTCTGCTCTTCCCCAAATCCCACTCTCTCTTCCCCCGTGTCATCGCGCCGGAGCCCTTGACCCCGGCGCTCGCCCCCGACCCCTACGCTCGGCCCCGTCCCGGTGCTCTCCCCCGTCTCGGCGCTCTCCCCCGTCTCCCCCGACCCCAACGACCCTCGGTGTCGTGTTGTCTCCCTCGACCCCGCCTCGCCTCGCTGCCACGTCATCTCCCCAGAGCCCCTCTCTCTCTGCCCTCTGTAAGCCCTCTCCCCTCCCCTCTTCTCTGTTATTTAGTGCTAATTAGTATGAAATAGTATGAACCCTAGGCTATTTTTAGTGTAATAAAAACAGAATTGATTATATAGGTTTTTTGTATTTTTTAGTTAAAGCAATTGTTGTTATTTAAATTTTATAGTGCTAGTTAGTTAACTAGAATTACTATGAAACCTAGGACAGATTAGTTAAAACAATTGTTGCTATTTAATTTTTTAGTTAAAACAATTGTTGTTATTTAAAAAATAGAATTTGAAGTGGACAGATTAGTTCTATATTTTAAAAACATGACTTCTTGCATTTTCCTTCAAGTTCTATATTTTTCTTCCTTTTATATGCGAATTTGAAGTGGACATGTGATTTGGACATGTCATATTTGGAATTTGGACATGTGATGTGCAGGGCAAATGATCCGAGTGGCCTATGTTTCGCTGGAATGTTGATTCATTTCCGTTCCGGTGAATTTCAACCGCTCAATATGTCCAATTTTTAACAAAGGTCATGCCGAAATTTTCTGTGAATTTTGGCATGACTTGTGCTAGAAAGTAGGCATATCGAGTGCTGGGAGTTGCTGGGAATGGCATTTTGGCAAACATAGATCTTTTTTTATGTCACTTCTCATCTTTTTATAGTTTTAGAATTAAACGAGGAGACTTATTCATGGGAAACATGTCGAACAACGAAGAAACCGGGCCTTCTGACCAAGATGCAGATGAGATGGATTATGAGGGTGAACAAGAGTACCTCGAATTTTTGACTGCTAAGTACAGTTAAGGTTTGCAGGTCGGCCTCGATGATGGTACTGACGGCGACATCGACACCGACGTTGGCGGCACTGATGGCAGCACCGAGACCGGTGGGGAAGGTACTCGCGGGGAAGTTACCGACGCTGATACCAGAGAGAAGAAGCAGAAGAAGCAGATGACACGAAAACCTAACAAACTCGGCATCGGACGACTAGTGATCACAAAGATGGCACCTGGCAAGTTTGAACCATTAGAGCCGGAACAACCTCGCAAGTGCTATGGGAACCAAGTAGGATGCATCCTACGAGAATGCGCGAGCATCAACGACGATGACTTAAGGAGTAAAGAACATTTGAGGCAATTTCTCCTGACGAAGTTGCACAAGAGATTCAAGTTCCCTAACCGGGATGATAGCATTGAGCAACCGTGGGATGATCCGAAGATGAAAAAGGTTAACAATCACGCCATGGGCATGTTCAACAATGATTTGGCCTCTTGGAAAGGGAGAATGAAATGATCTATTGAGGTTGAGGAACCCCTGTCCAAGATTCTGGAGGAAAATCTGACACTTACGGAAGAGGAGTTCGAAAAGTTCAAGGACACATGCACTACCGAGGCAGCCAAGGCTAAGGCTGCGAAATTCAAGAGCCTTCAGCAAAGGAACACGTGGAAGCATCGCCTCGGAAGCCAAGGCTACCTTGGCAAAAGGCCCATATGGGATAAGGAGGACGCGGAATGTGAAGCCGCGGGTCTCCCAGACCCCTTCGCGAAGTTCACCAACCCCTTGGAGCGTGACTTCATCAGGGCCCGCTACAAGTGGGACAAGAAAAAGAAGGCTTTTTACACGGATGAGATCACAAGGAGATTGATTAGATTACTAGTAATTATTCTTTTACCACCTTACATTTAGCTCCTGATCAAGTCGACTACACATTTGTAAATAGTTCACATTCCTTCTACATAAGAAGGAACACGAGCTTGAAGCCGAAATCCCTACTTTGCCGATGAGGCCCAAGTGGCACCCTCTCATCCGGCCTTGAACAAACTTAAGGGACTCCTTTGGGCGGCGGCTGCAATATGGGCGTGTGCACGGCGCCGGAGACAGCGCCACGTGGAAGGTGTTTTACAATGAGGGCCCGGAGGCCAAGAAGCAGAAAAAGAAGTTTAGTCAGGTGGACATCAACAAGAAGGTGAAGCTTGCGGTCGAGAAAAAAGCAGCTGAGGACGCGCAAAAAGCAGCCGAGGAGAAACATGATTTGCTAAAGAAGGCAATAGATGCAACTGTAAATGCCTGCAGAAATGATTTCGCTACTAACTTGGTCCCGGCTATCATCGACTGGATGAAGGAAAATCCAGACAAGACGATACATGATTTCCCCATGCCTAGTTTCTTCGGGGGCAACTCGGTGAACAACACCACCGCACCATCATCTGCTCATGCAACCGGGCCTGCTCTCGCACCCGTACCCGCTCATAGCAGCCCGTCCTCAGTCTCTGGCGTGCTAGGCGGGCCTTCGTCTTTGACTGAGCTCGACGCCCTCACGGTAATTACATGTCCCACCAACATATATATCTAGAATATTCTGTTTTTGTTGCCTTTCGGGTGTTTTACGCCATAGACATGTGTTTGCAGGCTGATGAAACCCCGTGCACCCTACTCTACTTGATCAAAGCTCAGAAGGTGGATGTGGGACAGGGGGTGATAACGAAGCCCTTGCAACTCACGTTCCACAACCAGCCGATGCCCGCTGGGCACTTTAGGGTTAACTTGCCCACTGTGAAATCGGGGCACGAGGATTTTCCTCCTCCATTACGGCTTGGGGGAGAGGACGACGAGACCCCGCTGCGGAATGGAAGCTGCAAGGGTTGGGTGCTGCTATGGCCGAAGAATCTTCTTCATCTGGAGCCGGCCGAGAGCACACCAATAACCACACATCAACAAGCATGTATGGAGACCACCACCCTGCCTAGGCAATTACCAGCTCCTGTAGTGCCGGGTGAGAGAGGCAGACGACGTGATGAAGGGTGTCCAATAGTGGTTGATGTAATTGGCCCCGTAGAACAATGAATGGATGATGAGATGGAGGAGACGATGGACCCAATGGGTTTCCTCAATACAGGCGCCTATGACGGTGACTTAGATATGATGAGTCAGCCATATATATGACGAAGCAGCTATCAGCATGCTGATGAGGATGTGGATGATTTGCCCGGGTAGGAATGTCCTAGCAGGGATTGCAAGAAGCCTCTGTTCATGAAATCCTCATAGGACACGCCTGAATATGCCAACTCGACACAAGCTCAACTAGCCGGGGGTTGTACAGTGCTTAGCCCGGCAACACTGGGGCAGGGGTTAAGGAAGGGTTTGGAAGGTGTGCCCAAGAATAAGGAGAGGAAGAGATCGGGGAAGATAGGCTCAGCTGCCTGCAAACAAGCCAGAGCACATAGCAGCCAGATGGTGGATTCTAAAGAGGTGTCCGTCAAAGGTGCGTCCATGTTCCATGTCACGGGCGAGCCAATGCTACCGCCGAAACCGCTAGAGGCACTATCAGGGGATCTCAGGAGACTGCACGACCATGTGTTATCCACTAAGAAAAGCCTACTGGCCTAGAAGGATCCAAGATATCCGACATACGTGGCTCGTGTGCCTGAGGGGAAGTGCTACATCGACACATGGCCGCGGAGGTGTTCTTCCTGCGGTTTGACCATATCTTCGAGATGTTTCTGACAAGGCGGCTCGATTTGACAGTCGTTCGCCTTTTTGAGCTACATATGAGCTCCGTCATGAAGAGAGAAGAAGTCTCGCAAATTTGTGTGGCGGATCCGTACTACATGCATGAGTCCTTCTCGAGTCTCGGTGACTTTGAGCGTGAAACTGCTAGGGAGTACCTCCAAAACTTCATGGTACAGAATAAGGACCAGGAAATTGTCCTCCTGCCTTATCATCCAAAGTAAGTTAGTTCCGGACAACCCTTTTGTACATTTCAATTATTCCTTCTCGCTCATATGAAGAATAATTTAAGGTGTATTTTCCCTGCAGTAATGGGGCCACCATCCTTATCATTCTTTACCCGCGTGTCTCCCACGCCGTGTATTTGGACCCTACCAGAAACTACGAGAAGAAGGACTACACCCACATAATGAATATTCTAGATGATGCTCTCCAAGGCTTCAGCATTAAGGGTGGCCACGTGTAGATCAGGAAACAAAGGAACAAAAAGATGGGTTTCGCGCATAAAACTAACTTCTGTTACATCCATGTCCCAAAACCAAGCAAGAAAGATGGATTCTACATCCTCCATCTCATGATTGAGTTGAGCAGGGATCACCAAAAGCTTCGCATCACAAACAGAAATGATGATCAAATCCACAAGTGGGTAGAATCGCGTGGAGAAGCGGATTATAAACTTAGAGATGACTTCTTTCGCATCCAAAGGGACACTGCGACAAACATCATGAAAGAAGTCGTCGATGAGAAGGGGATGTTCCACCACGGCCCTATATCGCGAGCTAACGTCCGAACTTGCATAGGCATGCAACGTTGATACGTCTCCAATGTATCTATAATTTATGAAGCATTCATGCTATTTTATTATCTGTTTTGAATGATTACGGGCTTTATTATTCACTTTTATATTACTTTTGGGACTAACCGATTAACCGGAGGCCCAGCCCATATTGCTGTTTTATTGCCTGGTTCAGTATTTCGAAGAAATGGAATATCAAACGGAGTCCAAATGGAATGAAACCTTTGGCAGCGTGATTTTTGGGAAGAATATGATCCTAGAGACGTGGAATTCACGTCAGAAGATCCTCGAGGAGGCCAGGAGATAGGGGGCGCGCCCCCTCTACTAGGCGCGCCCCCTTGTCTCGTGGGCTCCTCGAGCACCCCCCGACCGACTACTTTCGCCTATATAGTCCCACGTGCCCTAAAAACATCCACAGAGAAGATAGATCAGTAGTTTCGCCACCGCAAGCCTCTGTAGCTAGCAAAAACCTCTTGGGAGCCCGTTTCGGCACCCTGCCGGAGGGGGAATCCATCACCGCTGGCCATCTTCATCATCCCGGCGCTATCCATGACGAGGAGGGAGTAGTTCACCCTAGGGGCTGAGGGTATGTACCAATAGCTATGTGTTTGATCTCTCTCTCTCGTGTTCTCTCTCGTGTTCCCTCTATGGCACGATCTTGATGTATTGCGAGCTTTGCTATTATAGTTGGATCTTATGATGTTTCTCCCCCTCTACTCTCTTGTGATGAACTGAGTTTCCCTCTTGAAGTTATCTTATCGGATTGAGTCTTTATTTGAGAACACTTGATGTATGTCTTGCCGTGTTTATCTGTGGCAATGGGATATCACGTGCCACTTGATGTATGTTTTGGTGACCAACTTGCGGGTTCCGCCCATGAGCCTATGCATAGGGGTTAGCACACGTTTTCTTGACTCTCCGGTAGAAACTTTGGGGCACTCTTTGAAGTACTTTGTGTTGGTTGGATGAATCTGAGGTTGTGTGATGTATATCGTATAATCATGCCCACGGATACTTGAGGTGACAATGGAGTATCTAGGTGACATTAGGGTTTTGGTTGATTTGTGTCTTAAGGTTGTTATTCTAGTAAGAACACTATGATGGATTGAGCGGAAATAATAGCTTTATGTTATTTTACTACGAACTCTTGAATAGATAGAACAGAAAGGATAACTTTGAGGTGGTTTCGTACCCTACCATAATCTCTATGTTTGTTCTCCGCTATTAGTGGCTTTGGAGTGACTCTTTGTTGCATGTTGAGGGATTGTTATATGATCTATCTATATTATTATTGTTGAGAGAACTTGCACTAGTGAAAGTATGAACCCTATGCCTTGTTTCCTATAATTGCAATACCGTTTACGCTCACTTTTATCATTAGTTACCTTGCTGTTTTTATATTTTCAGATTAGAAAAACCTATATCTACCATCCATATTACACTTGTATCACCATCTCTTCGCTGAACTAGTGCACCTATACAATTTACAATTGTATAGGGTGTGTTGGGGACACAAGAGACTCTTTGTTATTTGGTCGCAGGGTTGTTTGAGAGAGACCATCTTCATCCTACGCCTCCCACGGATTGATAAACCTTAGGTCATCCACTTGAGGGAAATTTGCTACTGTCCTACAAACCTGTGCACTTGCAGGCCCAACGTCTACAAGAAGAAGGTTGTGTAGTAGACATCAAGCTCTTTTCTGGCGCCGTTGCCAGGGAAGGCTAGGTAAGCGGCACTCACTCACACCCCGTCAACTAAGCTCTTTTCTGGCGCCGTTGCAGGGGAGGCGAGTGCTTGAAGGTATATCTTTAGATCTTGCAATCGAATCTTTTTGTTTCTTGTTTTATCACTAGTTTAGTTTATAAAAGAAAACTACCAAAGAAATGGAGTTAAGTTTGTCTCTTACGCTTCGTCTTTTTAATATCTTTCGTGAGTTTGATGAAAAGGAAAATTGTGCTCAAGTGCTAGAAGAAGAAATCTATAGAATGTTTGATACTAAATCTTTGAATGATGAGCATGATTGCAATGTTGTTAGTATGAACTCCTTGAATATCCATAGTACTAATGATGATTGCTCTAGTCATGATGAAAATATCTCTTATAAGCATGTCAACTTTTGTGGAGTGTATGTTTGCATGAACACACCAAATAGAGAAGATATATATTGCAAGAGGCATAAGCATTTAGAAACTAAATTGTTGCAAGAAAAGTTAAATGTGAGTGCTGAAAATTTACACTTCCATTGTCGTACTTGTGAACTATGCAATGAACGTGGTCATCTACATCTCCTATGCAAATTATTTCACGATTGAATCGTGTCTAAAAATTGTGATGATTTGATTTCCCTTGCACATTACAATGAACTTAGTTTACTTTTGGGTTGTGAAGAATTGAAACGTTTAATTAAAGACCTTCTAGAATTTGCCCATAAGAAATTCCTTGATATTGATCTAGAGAAGATTTATTTGTATTGTGCGGTGAATTGCATTGAAAATCCTTATATTTCCAATTACATAAAGAAAAGAAAGCAAATAGAAGATGATGAGAATACTAATGAAAAGGAAGAGACTTCCCAATATCCTCCTATTATTTCTTATGATGAATCAGGTAACGAGGAGGAGCTTTGTATTCAACCAATCTAGTCAATAAGGAGCTCAAAGAGGAAGGTTGAACCCACACATAATGTGAAGAATAAAAAGAAAAGAAGGAGCAACAAAGGTAGAAAGGTATCCCTCCCAAATGATGTTGCTCCTACTACTCATTGTGATGATCATAATTGCTTCACTATTGGTGCTATCCATATTTTTAACGATAAGAGTGATTATGCTTATGATATGAAAGGGATCAAGCTTGGGGAAGCTATGTTTGATGAGGAGGAAATATTTGAGAATATATTTGCTGAAATTAATGTTTGTCCCAAGCTTGGGGATGCTATGTTTAATGAAGATGATATTTTTAGCATCCCAAGTTTTGATATGCAAAAGTTGTTATGATGATAGCATGCCTCTTACCTATGATGATTATATTGATGAAAGTGGGTTTGGAAGAGTGTCAACTTTAGGAAGTAGTGATCCCACTATTTTGTAGGATGTTGAATTTTATTTTGATGAATACGAAAGTGGATTTGGAAGAGTGTCAACTTTACTTAGTGATTCCACTATCTTGGGAGAGGTCTCAATCGATTATGATGAGAACGAAGTTGCTACTTATGATGATTATTGTAATGAAACTTATGCTATAAAAAGTAGTGATGATTATATTTACAAATATTGTCATGATTATGATTACCCTTTTTCTGAACATTACTCTTTTAATGTGGAAACAATTTTTAGTGTTCAAGTCTCTTATGATACTCCCACTATTCCGAATGAGAAGAATTTTGCTTATGTAGAGAATAATAAATTTCCTATGCTTGTAGATCATGAAAAGAATGCTTTAGGTGCTGGTTATATTATTGAATTAATTCATGATGCTACTGAACATTATTATGAGGGAGGAATATATGCTTGTAGGAATTGCAATAATATCAAGTTTCCTCTCTATGTGTTGAAAATCTTGAAGCTATGCTTGTTTTACCTTCCTATGCTTGTTGATTATTGTTCCCATAAGTTGTTTGCTCACAAAATCCCTATTCATAGGAAGTGAGTTAGGCTTAAATCTGCTAGTCATATGCTTCATAATGCTCCCTTTATGTTTCAGTTCTCATCTTTTATGTGAGCATCATTGTCATCATCATGCCTAGCTAGAAAGGCGTTAAAGAAAAGCACTTGTTGGGAGACAACCCAATATTTACCCCTACTGTTTTTGTGTGTCCACATGATTATGCTACTGTAGTAATCATGTTTTATAGCTTTTGTTTCAATAAAGTGCCAAGTAAGACCTTTAGGATAGCTTACGGTGATAGTTGTGTTGATCCTGCTGAAAATCAGAAACTTTTGCACCCAGTAAATTAGTTTTGTTAATTCACAGAAATGTGCTTATGATCTGATTCTTTTTGCTATGGATTGTTATACAAATTGTTTAGTACTTCCTAATTGGTAGGATTTTTGAAGTTCCAGAAGTATACGTTTGATACAGATTACTACAGACTGTTCTGTTTTTGACAGATTCTGTTTTTCGTGTGTTGTTTGCTTATTTTGATGAATCTATGACTAGTATCGGAGGGTATGAACCATAGATAAGTTGGAGTACAGTAGATATTACACCAATATGAATTTAGAATGAGTTCATTACAGTACCTAAGTGGTGGTTTTATTTTCTTATACTAACGGAGCTTACGAGTTTTCTGTTGAGTTTTGTGTTGTGGAGTTTTCAAGTTTTGGGTAAAGATTCGACGGACTATGGAATAAGGAGTGGCAAGAGCCTAAGCTTGGGGATGCCCAAGGCACCCCAAGGTAATATTCAAGGACAATCAAGAGCCTAAGCTTGGGGATGCCCCGGAAGGCATCCCCTCTTTCGTCTTCATTCATCGGTAACTTTACTTGGAGCTATATTTTTATTCACCACATGATATGTGTTTTGCTTGGAGCGTCATTTTATTTTGTTTTGCTTGCTGTTTGAATACAATACCAAGATCTAAAATTCTTTAATGAGAGAGAGTCTTCGCATAGTTACATAATTATTTAGCTACTCATTGATCTTCACTTATATCTTTTTGGAGTAGTTTTTCATTTACTCGTGTGCTTCACTTATATCCTATGAGTAAATTGTTGAATGAGTTGATTGTCATAAATCTGAAATTATATATGTTTCATTTGCTTATCCCATGGGGAGTAATGACTTCACATCTAAGAAGCAGAGGTTGTAAATTTATTGAAGGATAGCAAGAATGGTATTGGTCATTTGAAGAATTCATGAAAGAATATTGAAGGAAGAGAGATTCCACATATAAATACATTATCCTAGACATCTTTTATAATTGGGAGCACTCATTAAGTATGACATGCTAAAGAGTTGATGTTGGACAAGGAAGACAACGTAATGGTTTATGTTTTCCGACATCTCAGTTAAAATATATTGTCATGGATCATTCAAACATGTTGAGCTTGCCTTTCCCCCTCTTGCTAGCCAAAATTCCTTGCACCAAGTAGAGATACTACTTGTGCTTCCAAATATCCTTAAACATAGTTTTGCCATGAGAGTCCACCATACCTACCTATGGATTGAGTAAGATCCTTCAAGTAAGTTGTCATCGGTGCAAGCAATAAAAATTGCTCTCTAAATATGTATGATCTTTTGGTGTGAAGAAAATAGCTTTATACGATCTTGTTATGGAAGCAATAAAAGCGACGGACTGCATAATAAAGGTCCATATACAAGTGGCAATATAAAGTGACGTTCATTCGCATTAAGATTTTGTGCATCCAACCCTAAAAGCGCATGACAACCTCTGCTTCCCTCTGCGAAGGGCCTATCTTTTACTTTATGTCTTTTACTTTTATGCAAGAGTCAAGGTGATCTTCACCTTTCCCTTTTTCATTTTATCCTTTGGCAAGCACTTTGTGTTGGGGTGATCCTGATATATATATCCAATTGGATGTAAGTTAGCATGAACTATTATTGTTGACATCACCCAAAGGTGAATACGTTGGGAGGCAACACTATAAGCCCCTATCTTTCTCAGTGTCCGATTGAAACTTCATAACCATTAGTATTGCGTGAGTGTTAGCAATTGTAGAAGACTATATGATAGTTGAGTATGTGGAGTTTGCTATTCCTGAAAATAAGATGAATTGCAATTGTTTGATGACTGAGAATGAAGTTTGCTAGTTTTCAAGAAAGTTTATGGTCTATGCTTTGACATGTGAATTGCTTGTTGCTTTATCGTGAGAAGTTTTATGAGATAAACTACTGTTATGACATATTATCATGCTAGAAAAGGTGATTGAAATTATCATTGATCAAACTTTTGCACCTTCTAGCATTCACACTTCATAAATTCTTTCTTTTATCATTTACCTACTCGAGGACGAGTAGGAATTAAGCTAGGGGATGCTGATACGTCTCCAACGTATCTATAATTTATGAAGCATTCATGCTATTTTATTATCTGCTTTCAATGATTACGGGCTTTATTATTCACTTTTATATTACTTTTGGGACTAACCTATTAACCGGAGGCCCAGCCCATATTGCTGTTTTATTGCCTGTTTCAGTATTTCAAAGAAACGGAATATCAAACGGAGTCCAAATGGAATGAAACCTTTGGCAGCGTGATTTTTGGGAAGAATATGATCATGGAGACTTGGAGTTCATGTCAGAAGATCCTCGAGGAGGCCAGGAGATAGGGGGCGCCCCCCTACTGGGTGCGCCCCCTGTCTCGTGGGCCCCTCGAGCACCCCCCGACCGACTTCTTTCGCCTATATAGTCCAACATACCCTAAAACATCCATGGAGAAGATAGATCGGGAGCTTCGCCACCGCAAGCCTCTGCAGCTACCAAAAACCTCTCGGGAGCCCGTTCCGGCACCCTGCCGGAGGGGGAATCCATCACCGGTGGCCATCTTCATCATCCCGGCGCTATCCATGACGAGGAGGGAGTAGTTCACCCTCGGGGCTAAAGGTATGTACCAGTAGCTATGTCACACCCTAGCTAGTTCATGCATTAGAGTGTTGCATCATGTCTACTTCATTTAACAGAAACCTGAAATGGGAATGACAGAACTCCCAACCCCCTCTGAATCAAACTAGGGTTTACTAAAAATATTTTCGATGAACGTGAAATGCCCTTCTAAAATGTCCATCATTTTTGTCTTGGTTCAGAACCTCTGCCAAAAGTGATGCACAATTTCCTAGGTCATCCTAAGGTCTTTGAATTAAATCATAAGTATTTGAATTTGGGCATTTAAAATTTATAGAATATTTCAAATGCTCAAATATTCCCAAACTAAAATGTTCCATGTTGGAAATATTCCAACTAAGGACCAGGTGCAGTTTGGTGAATTTTGGAATGGCTTAGGTATTTTTAGAAACTCAACAAACCTACAGAATAAAAACAGAAACAGGAAAAAAAAGGGGAAAACTTACCTGGCGCCACCCAGAGGCCCACCAGCCAGCCCACCTGGCCGGCCCAGCCCGGCCACCGCTCCAGCGAGCTGCTTGGCTTGCAAGGCAGGCAGCCAAGGTGCTCGGCGGCGGCACCGCAGCTCGCCACGCAGCTGCACGTCGCCCTGCTTCCTCCTCTCGCCACCTTGCTGGCCTGGACGAGCTCCACGTCGCGCCCCGAACCCCCTGGACACCTCCATTCGCCCCCAGCTCCTCTCCCTCGCGCTCCCACGCCATGGCCGACGCCACCGTCGCCGCACCGCCGCTGTAGCCGTGCTCCCTGTCATCTCCACGCCGCGCCACCGTGTCCAGAAGCTCCGCCGTCCTCTACTCCTTCGAGCTAGCCGAGCCCCGAGCGCTCGCGTGCCCCGAAGCCGCCGCACCAACCTCGCCCGAACCGCCATCGCCGGAGATCCCCTTCGCCGTCGCCGCCGCATCAGCTCATCCCCGTCCGCGTCGTCCGTTCCCTCAAGACCGCAGTGAGCTGGGCTAACCTCTTCCCCCTTTCTTTCTTGCTCTCGTGCACCACATCGAGCACACGAAGATCACCGCACGCACCACCGCGGAGCTCGTCGCCGGCGTGCTCCCGGCCATCCTCCGGCCACCTCACCTTGTCCATCGCACTCACCACGCCGCGTTGGGGCTAACCATGCACTCCCCGCACCTCACCGCACACTCTAGCCTCGAGTTCGTCTCCAACCGAACTCCGGCGTCATGAAATCGCCGCCGGCGCCAACTCCGGCCACCCCGAGCCCAACCACCACCACCAATAGTCGCGGCTCAACCTCAGCAACACGTAGATGCCTTCCGCCGTCCATTTGGTCGCCGGAATGACAAAAAGCACTTTCGCCGCCGCGTCGGGCCCGCCGGCGGCTTGACGCCGGCATGTTTGACTCTGACTTTGACCACGGGTGGGCCCAGGTTGACCCCCCTGGGTCTATGACATGTGGGCCCCCCTGCTAACTAAACCAGTTTTGTTTAAATATAATTTAGTTAATCTAATTGACTACTGACATGCAGGACCCACTGGTCAGTTTGACCTGGACCAGCCCGTTGACCACTGACGTCATCCTGACGTAATGCTGACGCAGTAATTTAATTACTGGAATTACTTTTACACAGGAAATTCCAGAAAATGTTTCAAACTTCTAAAATTCATATAAAATCAACCGTAGCTCCAAATCAAACAAATTATATATGAAAAATGATTAGAAAAATCCAATCTTTCCATCTGTACTGGTTTCATGCATGTTTACACAAGCTAACCTGCTGTTTATCACAGAACAAGATAAAGCACTTTAAATGGCAACTTATGAGTTTGAACTTTGAATCTTTGGTTCAAATTAGTTCAAACCCATCTGTTCTTAGTTGCATTAGCCCAACACACTCATTTTGCCATGTCTCATGCATGCATCATATTGTTGCATACTGTTTGGTAATGTTTGTGTATCGGTGCTCTCTGCGGCAGGTTCTGCCCCCGAGGAGTACCGCAATAACCCCGACGAAGAGCAATACCAGTGCACCGACCCGTCAGGCAAGCAACCAACCATTTGATCATACCGATAAAATCCCATGTTCTTGCTCCTGCTCTCTTTTACTGCATTAAGACAACGCGATTCAAACTGCTGTGTGCTGTGGTAGTTGAACCCATTTCCTCTGCATGACTGTCATTGCCACAGTAACTAGATGAAACCCACTAGCATGTGTAGGAGTTGATTGAGCCATATGATTGTGTTGTTCCTACCTTGCTATGCCTGCTATGCTTAGAGTCGTGTCAGGTCTGTTCATCTGGGTGATGGCTAGAGTGAAATGATCGAGTCAGTATGAGAGTAAGATGTTGAACACGATTTGGTAAAGGTATCGATGAGAGGCCATGTAGGAGTACATGGTGGGTTGTTTCATTAAGACCGTCCTAAGCATCGAGATCTGTATGTGTGATTTAAGAATCAGCTACTACCATACATTGGGCCTGAAATATGACCCCGCCGACTTCTTATTCACCCTAGTCCTCTGTCCGGGAGTTGCAAGTAGTTTCGGTGTTTGTAGCCTCTGGAGGCCGTGGGACAAGACTTGACCGTAGGGGTGGGCTGTGATGCGGTAGGTATGTGGCGGGTGTACCGGATGCCCGCTTGGTATCTCGGGAACCCTGTTCACATCGTTTGGGGCTGTGAGCGAAACTTCGGCCGGAACTCCTCATAGATGGAACCCAAATAGGTGATAAACCTGGACTAGAGACTTGAGTGTCTAGGTAGGTCGTGGTCTACACCCACGTCGGCTTTTGCTTGAAGTCTGCCGAGCACATGTCGTGTGCAGACGCTAAGTGGTGGAAACATGTATGAAGAAGTACACCCCTGCAGGGTTAACATCATCTATTCGAATAGCCGCGTCCGCGGTAAAGGACTGCTTGGTTGCCTATACAGTTCATAGACAAGTAAATGGAAACTACTAAAAGCCTCAAGATAAGCATGAGTGCCGAGGATGGCTCTTCCGTAGGAAGACAGAGGTGGATCCTCGGTAGTGTATTGAAGTGGTGAGTAGTGGACTCGAGTGCGCAAAACTATTTCAAGTTGGTGTTTCGTAGGATAGCTTAGCCACGAGTCAAAGCTGGCTTGCTGCAATAACCCCACCAACCCTTCTTGATAATATGCATGTATGTAGGATCTGATGTAAGTCTTCTTTGAGTACCTTTGTACTCATGTTGCTTTAGTTTACATTTTTCGAAGATGCCACAAACCCTTCCGACGGGTTCTTCGTGAGCGTTGACATCGATGAGTAGACTAAGGCCCGGTGGTGATCTGAGCAAGTGAAGGACCATGTAGTATAGCTAGGCTTACCCAAGCCTCTTTTATTTTACTAGTTATGCGTACTCGGACAAAACACTTCATTGTTGGCTTGTATGCTTGTATGACTTGAATGTGGGTCGTGTGACCCGTGCTTGTGTGTATGCTATGTATGGCTCTCGAGCCTTTAAATAAAGTACTTGTGTCGTAGAGTCATGTTGTGATGCCTTGTTGTATTTGCACATATCGAGCATATTGTGTGTATGATTGAAATGCTTGGTATGTGTGGGATCGACTACCTAGTTGTTTATCTTTAGTAGCCTCTCTTACGGAAATGTCTCCTAGTGTCTCCATTGAGCCATGGTAGCTTGCTCTTGCTCCGAACACTTAGGCTGGCCGGCATGTGTCCTTCTTCGTTCAGGTACGTCCCTTCGGGAAATGTCACGCATTGAGTACCGGAGTCTGTTAGCCCGCTCTGCCCGGTTTATCGGAGTCTGCTAGCCCGTGCTACAGCCCGAACTTACTTGCTGATGGCCGACACGTTCGATCTTTGGGTCATGGATGCTGTCCCTGTAAGTCTGTGCCACTTTGGGTTTACAACTAGCCATGTCAGCCCGGGCTCCTTTTCATATGGATGCTAGCGACACTATCATATACGTGTGCCAAAAGGCGCAAACTGTCCCGGGCAAAGGTAAGGCGACACCCGTGGGGTTACCGTGCGTGAGGCCGCAAAGTGATATGAGGTGTTACAGGCTAGATCAATGTGACATTGAGTCGGGGTCCTGACAAGCTATGTGTTTGATCTCTCTCTCTCTCTCTCTCTCTCTCTCTCTCTCTCGTGTTCTCTCTCGTGTTCCCTCTATGGCACGATCTTGATGTATTGCGAGCTTTGCTATTATAGTTGGATCTTATGATGTTTCTCCCCCTCTACTCTCTTGTGATGAATTGAGTTTACCTCTTGAAGTTACCTTATCGGATTGAGTCTTTATTTGAGAACACTTGATGTATGTCTTGCCGTGTTTATCTGTGGTGACAATGGGATATCACGTGCCACTTGATGTATGTTTTGGTGACCAACTTGCGGGTTCCTCCCATGAACCTATGCATAGGGGTTGGCACACGTTTTCTTGACTCTCCGGTAGAAACTTTGGGGCACTCGTTGAAGTACTTTGTGTTGGTTGGGTGAATCTGAGGTTGTGTGATGCATATCGTATAATCATGCCCACAGATACTTGAGGTGACAATGGATATCTAGGTGACATTAGGGTTTTGGTTGATTTGTGTCTTAAGGTGTTATTCTAGTATGAACTCTATGATGGATTGAGCAGAAAGAATAGCTTTATGTTATTTTACTACGAACTCTTGAATAGATAGAACAGAAAGGATAACTTTGAGGTGGTTTCCGTACCCTACCATAATCTCTACGTTTGTTCTCCGCTATTAGTGGCTTTGGAGTGACTCTTTGTTGCATGTTGAGGGATTGTTATATGATCTATCTATGTTATAATTCTTGAGAGAACTTGCACTAGTGAAAGTATGAACCCTATGCCTTGTTTCCTATTATCGGAATACCGTTTACGCTCACTTTTATCATTAGTTACCTTGCTGTTTTTATATTTTTAGATTAGAAAAACCTATATCTACCATCCATATTGCACTTGTATCACCATCTCTTCGCTGAATTAGTGCACCTATACAATTTACCATTGTATTGGGTGTGTTGGGGACACAAGAGACTCTTTGTTATTTGGTTGCAGGGTTGTTTGAGAGAGACCATCTTCATCCTACGCCTCCCACGGATTGATAAACCTTAGGTCATCCACTTGAGGGAAATTTGCTACTGGCCTACAAACCTGTGCACTTGCAGGCCCAACAACGTCTACAAGAAGAAGGTTGTGTAGTAGACATCAAACGTCATGACCTCACGCCATTCAAGAAGCTAGGGTCCATCCTCGATGATATGGAAGGATGGAACTTCTAGTGATTTATGATGCTGATGATGATGATATGTGTCGGTTGAACTTGTATACTTTCTATAGCGATGAAACTTTGTGATGTCCACGGTCCCTGTCGAACTTGTGTAATGCTATTTTGTTAGTTTGGGTACGATGACCTACGTACCTCTAGTTAATTAGTTTGCATATTGTATGTTGCATCCAGTTGCTAACCCTTTCTTTTCCGTGTTGCTCTAGTATGTTTTGTTGCATATGATTGCACATTCTCTTGATGAAGATGCATATCTAACAGGTACCAAGCTTCTTGATGGTGAGGTGGCAGTGCTATGTCATGTACAAAGGGAAGGTTCTGGGGGTGTACAACGAGTGGCCTGAGTGTCAGGCGCAAGTGAATGGGATCTCGGGCACCAGCCATAAAGGCTTCAAAAAGCAGACAAGAAGCAGAAGCTAGTTACTTGAGGTTCACGCTAGCGCGAGAGAGGACTCGTAACCTCCACCTCATGTACTGCATAGTTTCGCTCTCACTCATAGTGATAGCTCTTCTCGTGTATATCATTGTTTAGAAGGATGACAATGTAGTTGCAAGTATTTGAGACTTGTATCTCTATTTTCAAAATGATGACGAGAGACCACTTCCTCTTGGATAATGATTATGATGATGACCACCTTGTATCGCTATGTATATGCTATGATTACATTTGTATGTGTATGATATGCTAGAGATTATTGTATAAAGCCCAAAACAAAGTTCAACAGCACAAAATGTGGAGCAGATTTTTTTAAACTAATAACAGTAGCACGGGGTATGGCATTAGCAGCAGCAAGCTCTTAGCAGTAGCGCTCTTTGCATAAGGGCGCTGCAGCTATTATCAGCAGCGCATTTTCAGACAAATGCTGCTGCTATCCCTAGTTAGTAGTAGCGCTGGTCAGGCCACACTACTAATAAGCATTACCTGTAGCGCCGTATCAGTAGCGCGGCCACCCGCGCTATTGATAAGCATATAACCCGTGCTACTACTAGGCTTTTCCCTAGTAGTGAAATATTATTCTAAAGGATCACTAGGAGGCACAACAATAGAAGCAAGATCAATAATTTCATCTTTACTAGGCAATTCTCTATCATGGGGTTGTCTACGAAATTTGGAGAAATTAAACTCATGAGACACATCCCCAAAACTTACCGCAACTGTTTCTTTCTCACAATCTATCTTGGCATTGACAGTGTTCAAGAAAGGTCTACCGACTATAATGGGACAAAAATCATCTTGTGGGGAACCAAGAACAAGAAAATCAGTATGGTATTCTATTTTCCCACAAAAGACTTCGACATCTCTTACAATCCCAATTGCTAATATAATATCTCTATTAGCAAGCTTAATAGTAACATTAATTTCTTCTATCTCGGCAGGTGCAATATCATTCATAATTCTTGATATAAAGTAAAGGGAATTGCACTCACACTAGCACCCAAATCACATAAGCCGTGATAACAATGATCGCCTATTTTAACAAAAATAATAGGCATGCCCACAATAGGTCTATGTTTGTCTTTATTATCAGTTCTGGCAATTCTAGCAGCCTCATCACACAAGTAAATAACATGCCCATCAATATTATCGACCAAGAGATCTTTAACCATAGCAATAGTAGGTTCAACTTTAATTGGTTTAGGGGGTGTAGGTGTTATAGTATAACTCTTACGAACCATAGTCGAAGCTTTAGCATGATCCTTTATTCTAATAGGAAAAGGTGGTTTCTCAATATAAGAAGTAGGGATAACATGATCAACATTATAAGTAATAGTTTCTTCTTAAACTTTAATAGGTTCTACTACTTTCACTTAAATGGGAGGATGATATTTAAACCACTTCTCCTTAGGGAGATCAACATGAGTAGCAAATGATTCACAAAAAGAAGCTACTATCTTAGAGTCAAGTCCATATTTAGTGCTAAATTAACGAAAAGCACAGTATCCATAAAAGATTTAACACAATCAAACTTAAGGTTTATACCCGACTCCTTACCTTCGTCGAGTTCCCAATCTTCGGAGTTGCGTTTAATAATTTCCAATAAATCCCATTTGAATTCAATAGTCTTCTTCATAAAAGAACCAGTACAAGAAGTATCGAGCATGGATTGATCATTATGAGAAAGCCAAGCATAAATTTTTTGAATAATAATTTCTCTTGAGAGCTCATGATTGGGGCATGAATATAAAATTGACTTAAGCCTCCCCCATGCTTGACAGATACTTTCTCCTTCACAAGGCCAACAATTATATTTATAATTCCGATCACAATGAACCAGAAGCATAGGATAAAACTTTTGATGAATTCGAATTTCAATTGGTTGTAGTTCCATGATCCAATATCATCACATAGCCTATACCATGTCAATGCCTTCTCCTTAAAACATAAAGGGAAGACCTTCTTCTTGACTTCATCCTCTGGCAAACCCGCAAGCTTAAATAATCCATAAACTTCATCCACATAGATTAGATGCATGTCAGGATGTAGTGTTCCATCTCCTACATAAGGATTAGCTAGCAGTTTCTCTATCATACCCGAAGGAATTTCATAATAAAAAATTTCAGTAGTTTCAGTAGGTTGAGGAGCAACTCTTTGTGCTTCCGGTCGGGGTGAAGATACCCCGAACAAACCCCTCAAAGGATTATTTCCCATAGTAGCAAGTGATAGTGAATTTCAGCACACTATATAAATTTTTCCTTACCAAAGGCGCTTCATTCCCCGGCAACGGCGCCAAAAAAGAGTCTTGATGACCCACAAGTATAGGGAATCTATTGTAGTCCTTTTGATAAGTAAGAGTGTCAAACCCAACAAGGAGCAGAAGGAAATGACAAGCAGTTTTCAGCAAGGTGTTCTTTGCAAACGCTAAAATTATAGGTAACAGATAGTTTTGTGATAAGATAATTTGTAACAGGTAACAAGTGTAACTAAAGTGCAGCAAGGTGGCCCAATCCTTTTTATAGCAAAGGACAAGCCTAGATGAACTCTTATATAAAGCAAGCGCTCCCGAGGACACATGGGAATTACTGTCAAGCTAGTTTTCATCATGCTCACATGATTCGCGTTCGTTACTTTGATAATTTGATATGTGGGTGGACCGGTGCTTGGTTGATATCCTTACTACGAAAGAAGAATTAAGATAAATCTAACCATAGCATGAAACATGTGGATCCAAATCAGCCCCTTACGAAGCAATGCATAAACTAGGGTTTAAGCCTCTGTCACTCTAGCAACCCATCATCTACTTATTACTTCCCAATGCCTTCCCCTAGGCCCAAATCATGGTGAAGTGTCATGTAGTCTACGTTCATATAACACCACTAGAGGAAAAACAGCATACATCTCATCAAAATATCGAACAAATACTAAATTCACATGATTACTTATAATAAGACTTCTCCCATGTCCTGCAGAACAAACGTAACTACTCACAAAGCATATTCATCTTCATAATCAGAGGAGTATTAATTATCATTAAGGATCTGAACATATGATCTTCCACCGAATAAACCAACTAGCATCAACTAGGAGTAATCAACACTACTAGCAACCCACAGGTACCAATCTGAGGTTTTGAGACAAAGATCGGATACAAGAGATGAACTAGGGTTTGGAGAGGAGATGGTGCTGGTGAAGATGTTGATGGAGATTGACCCCGTCTCGATTAGAGGATCGGTGGTGATGACGATGGCTTCGATTTCCCCCTCCAGGAGGGAAGTTTTCCAGTGAGAACAGCTCTTAGGAGCCCTAGATATGCTTCTTGAGTGTTTCGCCTCGAGGCGGGCGCCGCCCAAAGCTTCCTTATGATTTTTCCAGGTCAAGAGAGATCATATAGTAGAAGATGGGCACCGGGGGCCTGACAGGTAGGCCAAAAGCCAGGGGGCGCGCCCCCACCCTTGTGGTCGCCTGGTGGGCCCCCTGTGGTATTTTCTTCGCCCAATAATTTTTATTAATTTCAAAATAATTCTCCATAAATTTTTAGGACTTTTGGAGTTGCGCAGAATAGGTCTCTCATATTTACTCCTTTTCCAGTCCGGAATTCCAACTGCCGGCATTCTCCCTCTTCATGTAAACCTTGTAAAATAAGAGAGAAAAGGCATAATTATTGTACCATAATGTGTAATATCATCCCATAATGCAATAATTATGAATATAAAAGCATGATGCAAAATAGACGTATTATACCCTGATGGCATCAAGAACAACATCAAGACCAGGAATACATGTCATCATACCAACGTGGAAAGGTGAGCTGAAATCATGATGGTTCTTGGCTGGTCAACATTTGTTCCATCATGTCCTTTCAAGCACTGGATTAAGCTTGTCATCTGAATTTTTTTGTTCTGGTTTAATTTAGACAATTAGCTTTTGGCATGTGCAGAGTGTAGGCTTTTGTCTGTCGTAATCAAACATCAGCTTATTGATTATTCTATTGGTAAATGTTGCTTACATCTAGCTATTTAACATGCAACTAATGTTACATTGTGGTTTGTGTGTATGTTTTTTATGGTGGACAATTCTTACAGATTTTTTGTGTATGTTTTTTGCGGATTTAAATCCCGAGAGGAATAAAGTTTGCATATTTCATCTGATTTCATTTTGAAGGTCTCCAAATTCTTATACCCCGATGTGCTCAAATTCTTAGTAGAATGTTCTCACACGAACATTGCTAATACAACAATCGTTGATTTAACTTTTTTGTTTAGTAATTTTGCTTAACAATCGGTTAGATGGTTGACTTAAATTCTGAGAGGAATAAAGTTTGCATCTTTTCATCTAATTTCATTTGTAAGTTCTCCAAATTCTTATGCCCTGATGTGCTCAAATTCTTAGTAGAATGTTCTCACACGAACATTGTTAATATAACAATCATTTGTTTAGCATTTTGCTTAATAATTTTTTAGCTCGAGGCAGATGGGAGATGAAGAAGCCAAAGGCACTGTCCAGTTCACCCATTTATTCCAGGATTTCCTTTTTCCTGCGAGTTGAGGAGATCCTTACCAGCAGCATGTCTTTCTAGCATGCATTACCAAGTGAGTAGTCTTTTCTATTTTAGTCCTTCCCTTGCCCTTTACCTGATATGTTTTATTTTTAGGCCGATGATAGTTGAGAGATTGAAATTCATTTATGAGGCTTTGTGCCCAGGAGATCATTGTCTGATTTATAGTTGAGTAGTATAGTTCGTCGACCATCAGGTTGTAGGTTACTATTTTTATGACTTCAACTGCGGTTTCTATTTGTAGTGCGCATGCAAGGAAGAAAACAAGAAAATAATGCTTGTGTTAGGTACCGTAAATAACTCTTATTGTGATGATGATAAATAAGTTGTTTGGGTATTAAAGTATGCCAAGAAACTATTGAATCCTTTTATCATATAGCTTGGCTCTCTCCTATTTTCACGAGTGCTCTAGCAATTGCCTGTGGTTGTGCCACCATAATTTAGAGAAAATTTTAATATGTCATTCTTCAAATCTCTTATTTCCATCCTGTTATGGTAGTGGCAAAGAAATAGAGGCAATTCCCCAATATTATGTGCTTATTTTTGCAGTACTTCACATGCAACAGATCTACTAATGTTTAATGATTCATTCTTATTAAAAATGTAGTTAGATTTTTTATTTTCAACTCTATTTTGTGGTTCTTTTGACAGATTAGACGTATAGGGTAGGTAGACTAAACTAAAGCTTCTTGATATAGATCTAGCTTGAAATATTCTTAGTAACACAAAGTACCATTGTTCTTCTAGGAAGTGGATTAGTTTACAAATGGTATGTCAGAGTAATGGGCCACAAGTAGCCTCACCCGAGTCCCTGGATTTATCAAGACTTTGGTCCAGCATCACCTCGCTGCGCCCCAAGCTGAAGCCCCGCCCTCTGAGGGCCGGCTAGCTCAACAGCCGGCTGCCAGAGGGCGGCCAACCACCAGCAGACGACAACATGAGCGGCCGGCTCCTGCCAGCCGGCCTCTAGGGAGGACGGCATCAAGCAGGCGGCCACCGCGCGCCCTCAGAGTTTGTGCCCCCGTCAAGAGGACGAGACGGGGCGTGGCAACAGTGAAGCCCTCACCCCCGAATCCTGGGGTTGGCGTGGCCACAGTGTCCTGTACGGGCGGAGATCTCCGCACGGCGTGGCACTGTTGCCACTCTCCCCTGACATCACTCTGGGCAGGCGGAGCCCTGTTCCCCACGACGGCCTGTCGGTACGGCCCGCGGGCTGCGGGCCCTACCGGGCAGTGACATCCCAGAAGATGGCGCACGCGGAACTAGACGGACCAGAGGAGGGCCGGCCTCTAGCAGGCGGCCGTTCCATCTCTCGAGGCCCGTGCACCATTAACCTGATGAGACCAGATGTGGCTACAGTGATCTCCCACTAGGCGGCGGGACTGTAGCCACACTGAACTGACCAAGCCAGCGTCATTAGCAGCACGACTACAGTGAGCAGCCACCAACCAGACCCGCCAACGACGGGAGCGGCCTGTCGGCTCCGTACCAGACCAGTCGCGGGGCCCACCAGGCGGCGGGCCCCAGTAGTCGGCAGAGAAGCCGAGACCGGAGACGCTGACAGCCGGGCCCAGAAGCCGGCCAGATTCTGTTGTACCCCTGGGGGTAGGCCTATATAAACCCCCACTACTAGGAAAAGGGCTATTGATGAAATGGACTCTAATGGCGCACTAGACATGTGATGCGCCACTACTATATACTAATGGCGCACCATGTGTTGGTGCGCCTTTAGTGTCCAAATACTAATGGCGCACCACATCCCTGGTGCGCCATTAGTAACATTTTTTTCAAAACTACTAATGGCGCACCAGGGGATAGTGCGACATTACTAGTTAAACTAGTAATGGTGCACCACATCCGCGGTGCGCCATTAGTAATTTTTTTTCAATTTTTTATTATTTCTTTCAAAACTAGTAATGGCGCACCAGGGGATAGTGCGCCATTACTAGTTTTAACTAGTAATGGCGCACCACATCCACGGTGCGCCACTAGTAAAAATTTTTCAAAATAAATTTCAATTTTTTTTCAAAACTAGTAATGGCGCACCGTGGGAGTGGTGCGCCATTACTAGTTCAACTAGTAATGTCGCACCACTAACTTGGCCAAAAAATTCCACCGAATGCACCCCCTGGACCGCCTTTTCATTTTTAAAAAAATAAAAGAAAATGATAAAAATGTCAATAAAATAAAATAAAATAAGTTTCCCATGTGATATGTGGTCTAGTTGTTGGGAAAATTTACAAATATGAATTTCGACTTTATTTGCAAAATCTCTCTGGAAATTTGTAAAATGGGCATAACTTTTGCATACGAACTCGGATTAAAAAGTTTTTATATGAAAAATCATCTACTCGAAAAGTTACATCCGAATTTAACGGTGGTAACCCCCAAAAACCTACCAGAAAAAAAGTTACGGGGCTTTCAAGATCTAGAGGCAAAAAAATTCAAAAAAATTCAAACTTACTAGTGGCGCACCGTGGATGTGGTGCGCCACTAGTAACAGAAAAAAAATTGGTTTTGAAACAAAAATTGATTTTTTTTAAAAAAATGATACGTAATATGACCGGGAAGTTTGAAATATTTTTTAAAATTTCATCATAGTCATGAACATGAACAAAGTCCTAGACATCAACAAGGTATAATAGGATTGATATGCTAGATATATCAATAAGTGCCTGTGAAGTGAGCTGTTTGGGGTTGGATAGAACTCTGAAGTTAAGCGTGCTTGGGCTGGAGTAGTGTGAGGATGGGTGACCTTTCAGGAAGTTTGACCACAGAGTGCGATTTGACCTGAGATTAAGCATATTGACTTATGAAAAAAATGAATTCCTAAAAAATTGTTACTAATGGCGCACTTCTATGTGGTGCGCCATTAGTATACCAGATACTAATGGCGCACCACATGTGCGCCATTAGAAAAAAATCTAATGGCGTGGTGCTAGTGGCGCACCTGTAGTGCGCCATTAGTAGCGAAAACAGGTGCGCCACTAGCAGCCCTTTTTCTAGTAGTGCCCCCAGGGCACCCATGCAAAGGGTTCCCACCCCATTAGACCTAGCCACATTTCTAGGGCAGGAGAGAGCTAGCCTTGCCTTCTCCTTCCTCTAGCATACAGCTCAAGGAGCAACTTTGTATCACTTGTGCCTTTAGTGATCATGCGAAGACCCCTCGGAGCAGGACTAGGGGTGTTATCTCCTATGAGAGCCCCGAACCTGGGTCAAGTACGCCGGCGTTCGTGTCTACGCCTCATCCCGCTTCCGGGCACCGGGGACATTCTACTCGCTCCCACCATGATAAGCCATCCTTTGGCATATGTCGCACCCAACCCCCGACATTTGGCGCCCACCGTTCAGCCACTGGATTGCTCAATGCAGCTACTCACTAGCTCATGAGATATTTATCCTCAACATGCGCTGGCCCACCGCTCAGCCACTGGATCGCTCAATGCAGCTACTCACTAGCTCTGGGCCGAGCTGTGCAACTCCTGCGAAGGCGTGCACGAGGTGCAGGTAATCGAGTACTTCACCGCCGGGTGCCGAGAGGGCACCCTTCTCAAGCATCGACTCCTCTGCGACGAGCTCGGGACGCTCGACAAGCTGCTGATCATCGCCGACAAGCACGCCACGGCCGACTCCTCCATGAAGGCGGAAATCCTAGTTGATGCATCCGGCAAGGTGGCACCTCAGGCCCCTCAAACTCCGGCTGGTGACACCAGTCGGCGACAGCAACAAAATGACAACAAGCGGAAGACCACCAGCCGGCTTCCACCAGCCGGCAGGTGGCGACGATTGAGGATCAGCAGCCAGAGGGGCAGCCGGCACCCAAGCGGCAGAAGGGCGGCAAGTACAATTGGTTGCCCGCCTTCTCGTATGAGCAAACCTTGGATGCACCCTACAAGTTCCATAGCGGCGCAAAGCCGTCCAACCACACCACTCAGAAGTGTCACTGGCTCGCCAGAATCACCAAGGGAGATGGACTCCTGCCTCCTCCGCCTGCCGGACCGCTGCCTCCTCAGCCCCAGCAGCCGGCGGCCCGACCAATCGGCGCCATACAAGACAAGTACCCTGAGGAGCATGGAGCTTATGTTGTGTTCACCAGCATGGCCGATGACAGACGCAGCAGACGGCAGCAACAACAAGAAGTGCAGGCAGTGGCCTCCAAAACTCCAGAATTCATGCATTGGTCTGAGAAGCCTATCAGTTGGAGCAGGGCCGACCACCCGCATGTGATGCCTTCCCCAGGTTCATACGCCCTGGTCCTAGATGCTACCTTTGCGACAGAGAGGCGGGCATCACGTTTCTCCAGAGTCTTGGTAGATGGCGGCAGCAGCATCAATATCATGTACCGTGACATAATGGAGAAGTTGGGAATCAAGCAGAAGCAGCTCATCCCAAGTCGGACTATATTCCATGGCATAGTCCCTGGCCTTTCCTTCTCACCAATCGGCAAGACCCAGATTGATGTTCTCTTTGGAGACAAGAATCATTTTCGCCGTGAGCCAGTGTGGTTTGAAGTGGTGGACCTCGAAAGCCCCTACCATGCACTGCTTGGATGACCAGCTCTGGCCAAGTTCATGGCAGTCCCCCACTATGCTTACCTCAAGATGAAGATGCCGAGTACCAAGGGGATCCTGACCATAGTCGGAGACTACAAGAAGTCGGTCGCTTGCGCCGAAGATAGCAGCCGGCTGGCCGAGTCCCTCGCGATTGCAGCTGAGAAGCGACTCCTTGACCGGGTGGTGGCGTTGGCAGGCAAGAAGCCGAAAATGTCACCCATCCCCATGGAGTCGGAGGTTCAGGGCTCGTTCAAGCCGGCCAAGGAAACAAAGAAGATACCCTTGGACCCGGAGCACCCGGAGAGGCACGGTGTCATAGGTGCAGACCTTTACACCAAATAGGAAAGGCAGCTTGTCGATTTCCTCCATGAGAATCGGGACATATTCGCATGGTCTCCCAAAGACATGCCGGGTATTTCGACGGATTTCGCCGAGCACAAGTTACATGTCCGACCTGATGCCAAGCCGGTCAGTTAGCCTTTGCGCCACCTGTCGGAAGAGAAGAGAAGAGAAGAGTTGTCGGAGAAGAAATAGCCCGGCTTCTAGCAGCCGGATTCATCATGGAAGTGTTCTTTCTAGAGTGGCTGGCCAACCTAGTCCTAGTATTGAAGAAGAATAAGCAGTGGCACATGTGCATTGACTACACTAGCCTCAACAAAGCTTACCCCAAAGATCCCTTTGCTCTGCCAAAGATTGATCAAGTGATAGACTCCACAGCCGGATGCGAGCTGTTGAGTTTTTTGGATGCATACTCAGGGTATCACCAGATAAAGCTGAACCCGGCCGACGAGCTAAAGACCGCCTTCATCACGCCATTCGGAGCCTTCTGCTACCTGACCATCACGTTCGGCTTGAGAAACACTGGCGCCACATTTCAGCGTTGCATGCAGAAGTGTCTCCGCAAGCAACTCAGTAGGAATGCCCATGTCTATGTGGATGATGTGGTGGTAAAGACGGAGATGTGTGGCACGCTGCTAGAAGATCTCAAGGAAACTTTTGAGAATTTGCATGGATTCCAGATAGAGCTCAACCTAGAGAAATGTGTCTTTGGAGTACCAGCCGGCCAGCTTCTCGGCTTTCTGGTCTCAGAGTGCGGCATAGAGTGCAACCCGGTGAAGATCAAGGCCGTTGAGAAGATGGAGGTGCCCACCCGACTGTTGGACGTGCAGAAGTTCACCGGCTGCCTGGCATCAATTAGCCGTTTCATCAGTCGGCTGGGCGAGAAGGCTCTTCCTCTGTACCAACTTATGAATAAGACCACTTTTTTCGAGTGGAACGACAAGGCGGATGAAGCCTTCTCCCAGCTCAAGAAGATGTTGGCAACCCCGCCTATCCTGGCAGCTCCGACTGAGAAGGAGCCCATGCTCCTCTACATAGCTCCCACCAGTCGGGTTGTCAGCATGGTCATTGTGGTAGAGCGTAAAGAGGAGGGCAGAGCATTGCCGGTCCAGAGACCGGTATATTACTTGAGTGAAGTACTGTCCGCCTCCAAGCAAAACTACCCACATTATCAGAAGATGTGCTATGGTGTGCACTTTGCTGCCAAGAAGCTAAAGCCTTACTTTCAAGAGCACCCAATAACCGTTGTCTGCACGGCTCCGCTTGCTGAGATCCTCGGAAGCCGGGATGCTTCTGGCCGAGTGGCCAAGTGGGCCATTGATCTGGCCCCTTGCACCATCTACTACCAGCCTCGCACCGCCATCAAGTCACAAGTGTTGGCCGACTTCCTCGTCGACTGGGCCGAGACCCAGTACTTACCGCCAGCGGCAGACTCCACTCACTGGCGGATGCACTTTGATGGTTCGAAGATGCACACTGGTCTGGGAGCCGGCATCGTCCTCACATCTCCCAAAGGCGACAAGCTCAAGTATGTGTTGCAAGTCCATTTTGCCGCCTCCAACAACGTAGCAGAATATGAGGCACTCGTACATGGACTCCGGCTTGCCAAGGAACTCGGCATTCGCCAGATTCTGTGCTATGGTGACTCTGACTTGGTGGTCCAGCAGTCGTCAGGCGACTGGGATGCCAAGGACGCGAATATGGCAAGCTACCGCTTCCTCGTGCATCAACTCAGTGGATACTTTGACGGGTGCGAGTTCCTTCACGTGCCAAGGAATTATAATGAGCAAGCAGATGCCTTGGCACGGATCGGCTCCACCTGCCAGGCGATACCAGCCGGCATCGCCTTGTAGCGCCTCCTCAAGCCATCTGTCAAGCCATCTCCAGAGTTCGACTCCATCTTCGTGCCGGCCCCTCCTGAAGCAGTCGGATCCGACTTGAAGATACCAGAAGCCGGCACGGGGACTTCGCCAGACGGACCGGGGACTGCAGCCGTCACTCCCTGCCCGGGAACTCCAGAGCCCGGCCCGGGGACTGCAGCAGTCGGCCCAGGGACTTCTTCAAGACAACAGGCGGCAACCGACTCCAACCCGCCGCCTCCCATCCCAACCGCCCTCGTACAAGTTGCTGTCGTAGCAGTCGGAGAGATAGCAGCACCATCATGGGCTCAACCCATCCTCAAATTCCTGGTAAACAAAGAGCTGCCAGCCGACGAGACCCTGGCCCGACAAGTGCAACGACGGGCGGCAGCATACACCATAGTAAACAAAGAGCTGGTTCCGCGTAGTGTCACTGGTGTGTACCAGCGCTGTGTGGAGCCGGACCAGGGCCAAGCAATCCTCAGAGATATTCACCAAGGTGAATGTGGCCACCACGCGGCCTCAAGAGCACTTGTTGCCAAAGCCTTTCGCCATGGTTTCTTCTGGTCGACTGCTCTTGAAGAGGCTAAAGAGTTGGTCCAGAAGTGCCAAGGGTGCCAAAGATTCCGCTCCAAGCCTCATTTGCCAGCTTCTGCACTCAAGACTATCCCCATTGCTTGGCCCTTTGTTGTTTGGGGTTTGCATATGGTGGGGCCATTCAAGACAGCCCGTGGCGACATGACTCATCTGCTTGTCGTCGTGGACAAGTTCAGCAAGTGGATAGAGGCCAAGCCAATCAAGAAAGTGAATGGACCGACTGCCATGACTTTCATCGCCGATATCACCACTCGGTACGACATACCGCCTAGCATCATCACCGACAAATGGCACAAACTTTACCAAAGGAGCCTTGGCTCGTTTCTGCGCGACGCAGGGCATCTGACTGGACTTAGCGTCCATTGCCCACCCGCAGTCAAACGACCAGGTTGTGCGAGCAAACGGCTCATCTTGTCCGGCATCAAGCCCCTATTGGTCGAGCCTCTTGAGCATTCGGCCGGTTGCTGGCTCGATGAGATGTCGGCCGTCCTCCGGAGCATGCACACAACTCCGAACAAGTCGACCGGCTTCACACCTATCTTCCTCGTCTATGGTGCTGAAGCCATCATCCCGACGGACATAGAGTTCGACTCCCCGTGAGTCACCATGTACACCGAGGCGGACGCCAAGGAGGCGCGAGAAGACGGTGTCGACCTGCTGGAAGAGGGCCGGCTATTGGCACTCAGCTGGTCCGCCATCTACTAGTAGAGTCTGCACCGATACTACAACCGCAAGGTGAATCCAAGATCCTTCCAAGAGGGAGACCTTGTGCTCCGGATGATCCAGCGAACAGCCGGCCAGCACAACCTCTCGGCGCCTTGGGAAGGCCCCTTCATCATCAGCAAGGTGCTGGGCAATGACTCCTACTATCTGATCGACGCTTAGAATCCCAGAGCACGCAAAAGAGATGACTCAGGAAAGGAGACTGAGAGGCCGTGGAATGCAAACCTCCTCCAAAGATTTTACAGTTGAAAGCAATATGTATCACGCTACCTTTTGTATTATGTACAAAGACTCCGGGCCCCCCCGAGACGAACTCGGGGACCGCCCTTTACTTTATCTATCTGATAAGCATTATGCCCATGTGTGTGCCTTGTTATTATCCCGCCTGGCACTGGGTCGACCAGTCGGCCTGGAGGTTTCCCGCCTTCTACTATATGACGCCTCCTACAGCTGGACAAGTAATGTGTTGGCACCTAAAACTTCTTCTGTCAGAAGCCACAGTTCACAGAGCGACTGCATGGCGGGCAGAGGCGGCAAGACAGTGCCCACATGAAAAATGGTTAAGGAAAAAACACACATATAGCTGAGGTTGGCACCATACCTACGCCGCGTGGTGTGTCTGCGGCGGGCGGCGGCCCGAGAAGCTTAGCAGGCATGCCACCTGTTTTCCCGCCTTGGAGTTCAAAATCGACCAACATCCCCGCCTGGACGAAGCCGGCTTTGGCAGCCGGCCAACCGCAAGACGGATCAACGCTCTCCCGGAGCTCGGTGAGGGCGGACGCCGCTGAGACTTTGCGGCCCCTCGACCACAATGCCTCACCGGCTTCGGGCACAACTGTTGTTGTAATGGGCCACAGGTAGCCTCACCTGAGTCCCTGGATTTATCAAGACTTTGGGCCAGCATCGCCTCGTTGTGCCCCAAGATGAAGCTCCGCCCTCTGAGGGCCGGCTAGCTCAACAGCCGGCTGCCAGAGGGCGGCCAACCACCAGCAGACGGAAACACGAGCGGCCGGCTCCTGCCAGCCGACCTCTAGGAAGGATGGCATCAAGCAGGCGGCCACCGCGCGCCCTTAGAGTTTGTGCCCCCATCAAGAGGACGGGACGGGGCGTGGCAACAGTGAAGCCCTCACCCCCGAATCCTGGGGTTGGCGTGGCCACAGTGTCCCGTACGGGCGGAGATCTCTGCACGGCGTGGCATTGTTGCCACTCTCCCCTGACATCACTCTGGGCAGGCGGAGCCCTGTTCCCCACGACGGCCTGTCGGTAGGGCCCGCGAGCTGTGGGCCCTACCGGGCAGTGACATCCCAGAAGATGGCGCATGCCGAACCAGACGGACCAGAGGAGGGTCGGCCTCTAGCAGGCGGCCGTTCCCTCTCTCGAGGCCTGTGCACCATTAACCTGATGAGACCAGGTGTGGCTACAGTGGTCTCCCACCACCAGCGGGGATCAGAGCCACGGTGACCAAGCCCGGCATCATTAGCAAAGACGGCTATAGTGAGCAGCCACCAACCAGACCCACCAGCGGTGGGAGCGGCCTGTCGGCTCCGTACCAGACCAGTCGGCGGGGCCCACCAGGCGGCGGGCCCCAGTAGTCGGTGGAGAAGCCAGAGGCCGGAGACGCTGACAGCCGGGCCCGGAAGCCGGCCAGATTACCATTGTACCCCTAGGGGTAGGCCTATATAAACCCCCAGGGCACCCATGCAAAGGGTTCCCACCCCATTAGACCTAGCCACATTCCTAGGGCAGGAGAGAGCTAGCCTTGCCTTCTCCTTCCTCTAGCATACAGCTCAAGGAGCAACTTTATATCACTTGTGCCTTTAGTGATCATGCGGAGACCCCGCAGAGTAGGACTAGGGGTGTTATCTCCTAGGAGATCCCCGAACCTGGGTAAAGTATGCCGGCGTTCGTGTCTACGCCTCATCCCGCTTCCGAGCACCGGGGACGTTCTACTCGCTCCCACCATGATAAGCCATCCTTTGGCATATGTCGCACCCAACCCCCGACAAGGTACGTTCACATGGTCCATTCAAATTTTCAGACTGAATTTAGGGGCATATAGTGACGAAATGATAAATGGTATTAGGTGAGCTAACTTTGCCCATGACTATTGAGCTATAACACAAATATGTAGGTACCTTACATTATGAAATATTTTCTCACTATTTGGAAATCACAAAGTGCAATTAATTGCAGATGATGTGCCTTGCGGAAGAAATGAGCACTCATATTTTATACTTGGAATTTAGAAATAGGTTTTTGGTTGGTTTAGATTAGTAATACTACTTGAGGCAGCCTTATGAAAATTTATGTAAGATGACCCGAGTACCATTCGAAGTGTTTTTGTATTAACATTCATGTATATGTAGCTCTGATAAGTGTTGGTTTGTTTAGTTTTGCAATACCATAGCTGATGTTTTCTTTATAGAATAAGATGGAACTAAACATATCCAAAGCAGCATTTAGAATTACTCAACTCTAACAAGCTTTAACATATTTAACTTTATATTAACAAGGAAGTCAAGGACTGCGTAATTTCTACTCCGTATGGATGTTGTTTAACCATATATTTGTTGGACATTGTTTCTTAAATAGTTAGATGGCCCCTGGCGTGTAATCTATTGACCCTTTTGATGCTCTATTTGATTTTCGATCCATTATTTGTGCCTGATTGAGTTTACCGGTGCTACTACCAAATACTTATGTACACGGCAACTCGAATAGAGTCCTAACTGTCTAAATTTTCATAAGACTGGATCAGGTGGAATGTTAAACTACTGTAAATTTGATGGCCTGTGTATACACTATGCTTTTTTTAATATTTGCAATGCTTCAATAATTGTATTACCGGATTGGATATGACTTTACCCGACAACGGGTGTTGCCGGGTGCGGCAAGCCACACTTCCTAACTAGAAGTAGTAGACGATAAAACTATGTTCGGTTGAGAGGGTTGTGAAGGGGTTTTGGCGGGATTGAGGTGGATTTAATCCCCTACAAGTTAACCCCCCCAACCCCCTCCAATCCTCTTGAAAAAGGGTGTAACCGAACAAGTCCTAAAGGGTTTCCCCCCATTTTATATTATAAAGCAACACTTTCCATGCATAGAACAATATTTCAATCAAGGATGAGCCAAGTATCAGCTGCAGGCCCTTCTAGCTAAAGGGTTCCATCCACAAATTATGGCATACGCCTCACGCAACACCTCCTTGATCCTCAGCACACCAGCCTCAATTTTATTTTTGTCTTGGCTTTTCTACAATATGCTCCAGGATTTCAAAAAATAGCATAGATTGAAAACAACAACAGTCGGATTATTAGGATTTTTTATCAAAACATGTTTTGTTTCTAGTTTCCAAATAGTACAAAAAATAATAACTGCCCCCTTAGCACAAGATGCCTCTAATTTGTAGGAAAAGGAGTGCAGCCAACACCCCATCATTATTTGTTACCCCATTAGGAGGTCTGGTTAGATCAAAAGCACATACAACTACTTGCCAAACAAATTTAGCCAAGTTACAATGAAACAAGATGGGATCAACAATTCTGTTAACCCCCACAGAAGTGGCACTCCTAATTACAGTCCAACTTCTCTTTATCAGGTTATCCTTAGTTAGAGTACTTCTATTAATCATCAACCAAAGAAACACCTGGTCTTGAGAGGCAGCTTCAGTTTCTAAATGCCTCTAAATCAAACTAAGGGAGAGGATTTAAAAAATAAAATAATTCTAAACATTACGACATCGTACCTAACAAAAACAAAAATTAAGCCAAGGGGGATTCATCATCCCCAGCATGCACAAGACAAAACTGCAAAGTGAGCCTTTCCCTATGCCACACCTCGTTGTAACTACGAGAACTCATTGCTACAAAAACTCTGGTTCCATAGGGAACACAATGAAAGGATTCAACTCCCATCGACACAAGGGGGGCAAGGGCGTGCATGCGGAATCAGAGGGTGCGGGGTGACCAGGGCCGGGCATAGTGGGAGCCACTGAGTCACAAGACAGCATGGAGGGGTTGGTCGTCACTTGGACATGACACATCCCTCTAGCGGAGGGGGTGCGCACTTTGGAGTGTGGTGGCCAAAGTAGCGTCACCGGTGCATCGTATGTCAAGATGACACCCAGGGCAAGGATGGATGGGACTCGGCAATGAGGTTAGCCTCCCGACGAAAAATACACAGATGAAAGCCACGTAGGCGGTGGCGCGCTGGGGTGATCATGGCGAGCACGCCCCTGATACGTCCATTTTGCATCATATTTTCTTACTGTTATTTATGTTGTTTTATGTATAATAATGCTTTTTGGAGTAATTCTAATGCCTTTTCTCTCATAATATGCAAAGTATACACAAAGGGGGAGAATTCTGGCAGCTGGAAATCTGGACCTGAAAAAGCTACGTCAAGCTACCTATTCTGCACAACTTCAAATGAGATGAAACTTCACGAGGATCTTTTATGGAATAAATAAGAATGTTTGGATTCAATAAGTACCAGAGGGGGCCCACCAGGTGGGCACAACCCACCTGGGTGCGCCAGGGCGCCCAGGCGCGCCCTGGTGGGTGGTGCTCACCCAAGCCCACCTCCGGTGCCCCTCTTCTGGTATATAAGTCATTTTGCCCTAAGGGGGAAATCATCTTCATCATCATCACCAACAACTCTCCCATCTTGGGGAGGGCTATCTTCATCAACATCTTCAACAACACCAACTCCTCTCAAATCCTAGTTCATCTCTTGTGTTCAATCATTGTACCGGAACTATAGATTGGTGCTTGTGGGTGACTAGTAGTGTTGATTACATCTTGTAGTTGATTACTATATGGTTTATTTGGTGTAAGATTATATGTTCATATACATTATGCTATTTAATACCCCTCTGATCTTGAGCATAATCATTTGTGAGTAGTTACTTTCGTTCTTGAGGTCACGGTAGAAATCATGTTGCAAGTAATCATGTGAACTTGGTATGTGTTCGATATTTTGATGATATGTATGTTGTGATTCCCGTAATGGTGTCATGTAAACGTCGACTACATGACACTTCACCATATTTGGGACTAAGGGAATGCATTGTGGACTAGTTATTAGATTATGTGTTGCGAGAGTGACAAAAGCTTAAACCCCAGTTTATGCGCTATTCCGTAAGGGACCGATTGGATCCAAAAGTTTAATGCCATGGTTAGTATTTATTCTTAATACTTTTCTCGTAGTTGCGGATGTTTGTGAGAGGGTTAATCATAAGTAGGAGGTTTGTTCAATTAAGAACAACACCTAAGCACCGGTCCACCCACATATCAAATTATCAAAGTAGCGAACACGAATTAAGCCAACATGATGAAAGTGACTAGATGAAATTCCGGTGTACCCTCAAGAACACTTTCTTATCATAAGAGACCGTTTTGGCATGTACTTTGCCTCAAAAGGATTGGGCTACATTGCTGCACTTTTGTTACTACTATCATTACTTGCTCGTTACAAATTATCTTGGTATCAAACTACTCCGCTACTTACAATTTTAGCACTTGCACACATTACCTCGATGAAAACCACTTGTCATTTCCTTCTGCTCCTCGTTGGGTTCGACACTCTTACTTATCGAAAATGCTACAATTGACCCCATATACTTTTGTGTCATCAAGGCTATTTTCTGGCGCCGTTGCCGGGGAGTGAAGCGCTCTCGGTAAGTGGAAATCGGTAAGGAAACATTATTACTACATGCTGAAATTTATTGTCACTTGCTACAATGGAAAACAATCCTTTGAGGGGTTTGTTTGGGGTATCTTCACCTCGACTGGAACCACAATTAGTTGCCCCTCAACCTACTGCACATACTGAAAATATTGAATATGAAATTCCTTCGGGTATGTTAGGATAACTGCTAGCTAATCCATATGCAGGAGATGGAACCGAACATCCTGATATGCACTTGATATATGTGGATAAAATTTGTGGATTTTTTAGACTTGCAGGTTTGCCCAGAGGTGAAGCTAATAAGAAGGTTTTCCCTTTATCTTTGAAGGGAAAAGCATTGACATGGTATAGGCTATGCGATGATATTGAATCTTGGAACTGGAATCGGTTGAAATTGATATTTCATCAAAAAGTTATCCTATGCATCTAGTTCATCGTGATCGGAATTATATATATAATTTTTGGCCTCGTGAAGGAGAAAGTATCGCTCTATCTTGGGTGAGGCTTAAGTCAATGTTATATTCATGCACTAATCATGAGCTCTCAAGAGAAATTATTATTCAGAATTTTTATGCTCGGCTTTCTCGTAATGATCAATCCATGCTCGATACTTCTTGTACTGGTTCTTTTATGAAGAAGACTATTGAATTCCGGTGGGATCTTTTAGAAAGAATTAAACACAACTCTGAAGATTGGGAACTCGATGAAGGTAAAGAGTCAGGTATTGAACCTAAGTTTGATTGTGTTAAATCTTTTATGAATACCGATGCTTTTCAAAAGTTTAGCACCAAATATGGACTTGACTCTGGGATAGTAGTTTCCTTTTGTGAATCTTTTGCTACTCATGTTGACCCCCCTAACAAGAAGTGGTTTAAATATCACCCACCTATTAAAGAAGAAACTAAAGAACCGGTAAAAGCTAAAGAAGAAACCATCATTTACAATGTTGATCCAGTTGTTCCCACTGCTTATATTGAAAAACCACCTTTCCCTATTAGGATGAAGGTACATGCTAAAGCTTCAACTATGGTTAACAAAAGTTATGTTAGAACACCCAAACCAGCTGAAAAAATCAGAGTTGAACCTAGTGTTGCTATGATTAAAGATCTCTTGGTTGATAATATTGATGGGCATGTTATTTACTTTTGTGATGAAGCTTCTAGAATTGCCAAACCTGGTAAAAAGGATAAACATAGACCAGTTGTTGGCATGCATGTCATCTCAGTTAAGATAGGAGATCAGTGTTATCATGTGTTATGTGACCTAGGTTCTAGCGTGAGTGCTATTCTTTTTTCCTTATATGAAGAAATTAAGCATGAAATAGCACCTGCTGAAATAGAAGAGGTAGATGTCACTATAAAACTTGCCAGTAGATATACTATATCACCAATTGGTATTCTTAGAGATGTTGAAGTCTTGTGCGGGAAAATAAAATACCCTACTGATTTTCTTGTTCTTGGTTCCCCACAAGATGACTGTTGTCCCATTATCTTTGGTAGACCTTTCTTGAACACCGTCAATGCAAAAATAGATTGTAAGAAACAAATTGTCGGTGTTAGCTTTGGTGATGAATCTCATGAATTTAATTTTTTCCAAGTTTAGTGGACAACCTCATAAGAAAGATTTGCCTAGTAAGGATAAAATTATTGGTCTTGCTTCTATTGTTGTTCCTCCTACTAATCCTTTGGAGCAATATTTGCTAGACCATGAAAATGATTTGCATATGCGTGAAAGAAATGAAATAGATAGAATCTTTTTTGAACAACAACCCCTGCTTAAACACAATTTGCCTATTGAAACTCTAGGAGGTCCTCCTCCACCTAAAGGTGATCCTGTGTTTGAATTAAAACAATTGTCAGACACTTTGAAATATGCTTATCTTGATGAGAAAAATATACATCATGTTATTATTAGTGCTAACCTTTCAGAACATGAAGAAGAAAGATTACTGAAAGTTCTAAGGAAGCACCGAGCTGCTATTGGATATACTCTTGATGATCTTAAGGGCATTAGTCCCACTCTATGTCAGCACAAGATTAATATTGAACCTAATACTAAACCCGTTGTTGATCACCAACGATGGTTAAACCCGAAGATGAAAGAAGTGGTAAGAACATAAATATTGAAACTTCTGGAAGTAGGTATAATCTATCCTATAGCTGATAGTAGATGGGTAAGTCATGTTCATTGTGTCCCTAAGAAGGGAGGTTTTACTGTTGTTCCTAATGATAAGAATGAGCTCATTCCACAAAGAATTGTCACAGGCTATAGGATGGTAATTGATTATAGAAAATTAAACAAAGCAACTAGAAAAGATCATTACCCTCTACCTTTTATTGATCAAATGTTAGAAAGATTATCTAAGCACACATATTTTTGCTTCCTTGATGGATATTCTGGTTTTTCACAAATACCTGTTTCACAACCTGATCAAGAAAATACCACTTTTACTTGTCCTTTTGGAACTTATGCTTATAGACGTATGCCTTTTTGGTTTATGTAATGCACCTACTACCTTTCAAAGATGTATGACGGCTATATTCTTTGATTTTTGTGAAAAGATTGTTGAGGTTTTCATGGATGACTTTTCCATTTATGGGAAGTCTTTTGATGATTGTTTAAGCAATCTTGATCGAGTTTTGCAGAGATGTGAACAAAAAAATCTTGTCTTGAATTGGGAGAAGTGTCACTTTATGGTTAATGAAGGTATAGTTTTGGGCCATAAATTTTCTGAAAGGGGCATTGAAGTGGACCAGACCAAGGTTGATGCAATTGAGAATATGCCATGTCCTAAAGATATCAAAGGTATTCATAGTTTCCTTGGTCATGCTGGTTTCTATAGGAGGTTTATCAAAGACTTTTCTAAAATTTCTAGGCCACTTACAAATCTTTTGCAAAAGGATATTCCCTTTGTCTTTGATGATGATTGCTTGGAAGCCTTTGAAACACTAAAGAAAGCCCTAATTACTGCACCTGTTGTTCAACCACCTGATTGGAACTTGCCTTTTCAGATTATATGTGATGCTATTGATTATGTTATTGGTGTTGTTCTAGGACAAAGAGTTGATAAGAAACTGAATGTTATCCATTATGCTAGTAAAACTCTAGATAGTGCTCAACGAAATTATGCTACTACTGAAAAAGAATTCTTAGTAGTGGTGTTTGCTTGTGTTAAATTCAGATCTTACATTGTTGATTCTAAAGTGATTGTTCACACTGATCATGCTGCTATAAAATATCTTATGGAAAAGAAAGATGCTAAAGCTAGACTCATTAGGTGGGTTCTTCTGCTACAAGATTTTGATTTGCATATCACAGATAGGAAAGGAGCAGAGAACCCCGTAGCTGATAACTTCTCTAGGCTTAAAAATATTCTTGATGACCCACAACCTATTAATGATAGCTTTCCTGATGAACAATTAGCTACAATAAATATTTCTAATAGTACACCTTGGTATGCTGGCTATGCTAATTATATTGTTGCTAAATACATACCACCTAGCTTCACATACCAACAGAAGAAAAAAATTCTTCTATTATTTAAGACATTACTTTTGGGATGACCCACATCTTTATAAAGAAGGAGTAGATGGTATTATTAGACGTTGTGTACCTGAGCATGAACAGGAACAAATCCTATGGAAATGTCACTCTGAAGCTTATGGAGAACATCACGTGGGAGACAAAACTGCTCATAAGGTATTGCAATCTGGTTTTTATTGGCCCACTCTCTTCAAGGATGCCCGTAAGTTTGTCTCATCTTGTGATGAATGTCAAAGAATAGGTAATATCGGTAAGCGTCAAGAAATGCCTATGAATTATTCACTTGCTATTGAACCATTTGATGTTTGAGGATTTGATTTCATGAGACCTTTTCCTTCCTCTGATGGGTATACACATATTTTGGTTGTTGTTGATTATGTTACTAAGTGGGTAGACAGATTATGTTATTTGCCTCTTGAGTTAGAACATAAAGCATACTGGGAAATTAAAGAACTCAATTATGATTTAAAACTTCCTAGTGAAAAGATATTATTTGATATTAGCTCATTAGATGAATGGAGAATCCAGGCTTATGAAAATGCTAAGTTATTCAAATAAAAATTTAAAGATGGCATGACAAAAGAATCCAAAAGCGTGAGTTCAAAGTTGGAGAATATGTTTTGTTGTACAACTCTCGTTTCAGATTCTTTGCAGGAAAACTCCTCTCCAAATGGGAAGGACCCTATGTTATCGAGGAGGTCTATCACTCCGGAGCTATCAAAATAAATAATGCGGAAAGTACTAACCCGAAGGTTGTCAATGGGCAACGAATAAAACACTATATCTCAGGTACGCCCATTAATGTTGAAAGCAATATCATCCAAACTTTGACACCAGAAAAACACATAATGGAAACCTTCTGGAACACTCCATAATCATGAAAAAAGGGAGGTACATGATACGGTAAGTAAATGGACTCCAAAAAATCGGCAAAAATATTTTTTGTCAGTTTTGGAATATTTAAAAAAATTAGGAAATAAGAAACTTCCAGGAAAGTGACCCTGGTGGGCACGATACATCAGGGCGCACCTGGCATGCCAAGCGTGCCCCAGTGGGTTGTGCCCACCTCGGGTACTTTCCAGATTCTGTTTTTCTTCCTTTCTGCTTGTTCCCCAAGATAAAAAATCTCTATATACCTCCCGAACATGTTGACCTCCGTATCGCGGAGAAATCTCCTGTTTTCTTTTCTTGCTGTTTTCTGCCAGATCCATTGAGCCAGGCATCATGCCTTCTCCCTCCTCAACACCGAAGAAGGCGATGCTTGGTTGCTTCAGGTAGAGTCCAGGGGAGAGGGATTGGAAGAGGCCGTTATGGAGGAAGATGAGGGGGACTCATTTGGAATGCACCCTCCGGCCTTTGAGAGAGGCACTCTAGCTGGCATCTCCACTCATGCTAACCCCCATCAAGCCATGAGGCCCATAAACAATCAAGAGGACCCAAGAGATCAGGAAGAACTCCGTACAAGGAGACCTCTACACAGGTTACGCCAAAACAATTTTCACAATCTGATTCAAAATTATGGGTTCGAAAACACTCCTCATGTGCATATACCATCTAATTGGGACATATCTCGTCCAAGGGAAAGTGATGCAGGGACAAACCCGTGAGGCCCAAAAACTAAACATATCATGGCTGAAGTAGAGAAGAACACTGAGCTGCTTCATCAAGCTCTTCAGGTGATTCACAACTTGAAAGATAGGCTCAGAGATATATTGGACAAGATTGCTTCTACTTCATCACCACCACCTCCTTATTCACCACCAAAAGAAAACTGGGTATCGGGTATGGGCACTCCCCTTTCCTTTTGCCAAGCTTGGGAGAGGTGCCCCAATATCGTATCATCTCCACTATCTTTTGCCTTTACTTTCTTAGTTCGATCCATGGTTATATTTTGCTATTAGATGAATAAAAGTTTAGTTCGATCCTCCCTTTTCGAGAGTTTGCTTATTGGTCAATCTTTGTAATCATGTGCGAGATATATAATAAAGCCTAGTTTGAGTTTTGCCTTCTTTACTCTCTTGTTTCAATAAAAATAAAGGAAATAAATAAATCATATGCTAACCTTATGGTAAGTGATGACATTACTCAAGGAAAAGTGTAGGTAGTAAATTCATTGTAGATTTACAAACATAGCATTGGTCAATGATGCAACTCATGAAAGAATTAATAAGGAAAGAGAAGATTCACATACAAATACACTATCCTAGAAATCTTTTGTGATTGTGAGCATCCATCAAAATATTATATGCCAACCATTTTGACGTTGGACAAGGAAGATAACACAATGATTTACGTTTGTTCATATTCACATAGAAGTTATATTCTCATAGATCCTTCAACATGTGGTGCTTGCCCTTATCTTTGCTAGCCAAAAACTCCACACTAAGTAGATATACTACTTGTGCATCCAAAACCCTTAAACCCAAATCTTGTTTGAGAGTCCACTATACCTACCTATGTGTTGGGGAACGCGGTAATTTCAAAATTTTCCTATGATCACGCAAGATCTATCTAGGTGATGCATAGCAACAAGAGGGGAGAGTGTGTCCACGTACCCTCGTAGACCGAAAGCGGAAGCGTTTCAATAACGCAGTTGATGTAGTCGAACTTCTTCGTGATCCAACCGATCCAAGTACCGAACATACGGCACCTCCGTGTTCAGCACACGTTCTCCTCGATGACATCCCTCGTGCTCTTGATCCAGTTGAGGACGAGGGTGAGTTCCGGCAGCATGACGGCGTGGCAACGGTGATGATGATGTTACCGGCGCAGGGCTTCGCCTAAGCACTACGATGGTATGATTTCAATGTGCTAGTTGTCGACTAGAAGGGGGTGAATAGGCGATTTTTATGAAAGTCTTCAAAACATGGAAGTTTCAGAAACAAACAATAGAAATGACCTAATTGATATGCAGCGGAACATAAACTACAACAAGAAAACCATAGTCAAGTATGCAATGATGTGAAAGTACAAGAGTAATAGCAGCTTAGTAGTAAGGATCAGGATGGAAGATAGTATGAAGCCAATCAACGATAGTAGTCAAGCAATGAAGTCAAACAGGTACGACAAGTAGGCAATGACTTCACGAAGACAAACTCTAAGTAAAGGGAGGGAGAGGATAGAACCAGTCACTTGTTGAAGACACAGGATTTGTTGGACCAGTTCCAGTTGCTATGACAATTGTACGTCTGGTTAGGGAGGCTGAGATTCAACTCAGAAGACCGCGTCTTCACCTTATTCCCCTTGAGATAAGGACACACAGTCCTCGCCCAATCACTCTGGTAAGTCTTCAAGGTAGACTTCCGAACCTTCACCGACTTCGTTCACCGGCAATCCACAATGACTCTTGGATGCTCAGAACGCGACGCCTAACCGGCTGGAGGATTCACAGTCCTCAAGTGTAATAAGTCTTCAGGTCACACAGACAGAAAAACTTCAGCGATGCCTAACCCTCTTTGGCTCTGGGTGTTTGGGCTTGGTCCTCGCAAGGATTTCTCTCTCTCAAAGGCTTCAAGGTGGGTTGCTCTCAAACGACAAAAGCCGTGCTCTAACTCTAAGCAGCCACCAATTTATGGTATAGGGGGTGGGCTATTTATAGCCACTAGGCAACCCGACCTGATATGTCCGAAATGACCCTGGGTCACTAAGGAACTGACATGTGTTCCAACGGTCAGATTTCAAACACACACGGCAACTTTACTTGGGCTACAAGCAAAGCTGACTCATCCAGCTCTGGATAAGATTTGCTCGCATTGTCTTCGCTCGAAGACATAGGATTTGGGTTGAGCATCACTTCAGTCATTCTGACTTTGTTCACTTGGACCCCACTTAATAGTACGGTGGTTCCTATGACTCAACAAAGAAGAAAAAGGAAACAACGAGACGACACAGTTTCGCGCTCCATAGTCTTCACTCAATGTCTTCTCATGTCATAGTCTTCAATATGAATATCTTGACATACCACCATTGTCGTCAATGTCTTCATACATTTTTAGGGGTCATCTCCGGTAGGTAAACCGAATCAATGAGGGACACTACCTGCGTTATCCTGCAATTCTCACAAACGCATTAGTCCCTCAACCAACTTTGTCGTCAATACTCCAAAACCAACTAGGGGTGGCACTAGATGCACTTACAATCTCCCCCTTTTTGGTGATTGATGACAAACTGGTTGATGTTTTCAACGGGGATAAAGTATGTGAAATTGTAAAGGATAGGGCATTGTCTTCATAAGTAGCAAAGGCTCCTCCCTGAAGATGTGCATATAAGTAATTTTCTTTTGGAATGCAAATGCACATGGCAGGTCGTACTTGTGGAGATCCTCTTCAACTTATGAAGATAATTCATCATGCATGAAATGATATAACAAAGAGAATGACAGGCATAATGAAAAATGGACGTCTGCAGAATGATCTAAGTGCAGAAGTTATCATCGCACATGCGGAATTTATCATCGCATCAAAGAAAAGCAAATAAGTAGCAGACGACCATCGAGTTTAAGTGTTACGACTCAAAGAACCAAATGTATCACAAAGCGAGAGTTGTAAACACTAGGCAAAATATAAAGCAACCGCCCAAATGAACCGGCTTGAAGACTATCTCCCCCTTTTGTCAGTAAGGACCAAAAAGGTTTGAAGACATAGAGCATCTACTCGTTCTCATGAGTAGGTGAAGCAGCAGGGTTGTCATTGTTGTTTGGCGGTGCAGACGTACTTGGTGCAGTTTCGATGCATGAAGAAGTAGGGGGCGGTGAAGTAGCATCGTCTTCATCATCAATCACTTTGGCATTCACAGTTGCCGCGGAGGAAGAATAGTCAAAGTCTTCAAGGGATGGAGTTCGACGTAGGACAACATTCCATGGAGGAGTGGAGTCAAACTTGAATCTTTCATTGAAGCCATCGTCATGAAGATCTGCTTCGGCACTAAGCAGCGTCAAACTCTTCCATGATTGCCGACAGGTCTCGTGAGTGACAAAGGCATTCTTGGTGGCAAGATTTCGAATGCGATTGACGTCCACCAAGAGGCTTTGCATCTGTCGCTTAAGCCAAATGTGATGCTTATCTTGTTTCTGATGCAGTGCCACAAGAAGTTCTCGGTCATTTAGAACATGAGAGTGCTTCTTAGGCCTTTGGGCAATTGTGCTCTCAGTAGCTTCAGTTTGCGCATGATGAGGCAGACGAGTGTTCCCAGCCATTGGATAGATACAAGTTACTGCTTGGACTCCTTCCATGGGCTGAGTGAAGCTTTGGTGATCAGCATTTTGAAGACAAAGAGGCTTCTTGGCAGGCTCAGGGTATATGGCTTCAGCTGACATATCACCCTCTGGTAGAAAGATCAGATGATTGCGAGCAGAGGGCTGATAATTGGCACAAGAATGTAGCTTGATGAGGCGCATGACACATGGAGCATAAAATTTCAGGCCAAAAAGGTCAGATCCAGACGCAGCAAGTTGTCGGATGAAGAATTCTTGTGTATTGAAGATGATGCCATTGAGGATGTAAAAGACCAATGTCTTCATGGCTCCTTCAAGTTTGGCCGCTGATGAATGCCCTTTGATAGGCCATAGAGTTCGCCTGATGATGTGATATATTGTGCGAGGCAGATACTCAAGGTCATCAACAAAGAACTCCTTTGGGTATTCAGCGTCAGATGGCAGAGGCTTCATCATGCTGAACATCTGGCTCATGTTGGGCTCTGGCTTATGGAAGATGCTCTCCAGTGCATTGCGGTGGAGTTGACAAGCAGGTTCGTACAGCTCTCCGGGAGTGGGTAGGCCTGTAAGCTCAATGACGTCAAGAGCTTTGGCTTCATGATGAACATTTCCTGTCATCCACTCGAGAACCCATGTCTTTATATCCCTGTTGTAGCCGCGAATGTGGAGGGTAGCATAGAATTGAAGCAAAAGTTCCTCATTCCAATGTTCTTTATGCATCACAAAGCTAAGCGCACTGCATCACGAAAGCGATCAAGTGCTTCTTCTAAGCATGGCAGTCCAGCAATGGCTTCGGTGTCGAGGCGCATATGAGGAAAATCGCCCTTGATCATCTGAGCAGGAGTAATAGCTTCTCTGCTGATAGCTCCAGAAACGATCAGATGATATTCTTGGCCTTGAGTAGGGGTTCTTTGCACTGTCAAAGAAGGTGCTATGGCTTTTGAAGCCATTTGCATTGAAGGACCCTGTGGAGGTGGCAGTACCGGGGAACCTAGGCAGTCTTGGCTTTGGTTTCTGGACTTGAGGCCTATGCTCAACATGATAATCAAACTGAGGACCAGAGGCAGTAGGTGGAGGGACCAGAACGGGCCATCGGACGGTGGTTAGCTGACCATGATTGTATGCTTGCTCAATTGTATAGGGCCTTGGTGGCAGAACAGGAGCAGTGGCAACAACTAAGGCTTCAGGCTGCACAACAGATACTTCAGGAGCAGTTGCATCATTGGCTTCGGGCACATTGGTTGGTGCAGGCTCCACATTTACTTCAACCATGACTACATCATTGGCTTCATTTGTGTTGGTGGTGACAGCCTCAAGATTTTCATCCTCCACTTGATGAGCTGGAGGGTCGGGCACTGGCACGTTCACATCAGGAACAACTTTTTCAGTAATGGGGGGAGTAGGGACACGTTCGTCTTCTTGTTTTTCATCGGCTGATGCAGCCAGATTGTCTTCAGCAGCTTGGGCTTCAGGCACGGAGACATTCACAGTCGGAGTGGCTTCTAGAAACACTTGACGTGCAACAGATGGGTGGTGCACTTCTCCTTCTGGAGTGCTCGAAAGAGGGACCTGAGGCCTTGGTCCTTTGCGAAGCCTGCGTAATGCTGGCGATGCCTTTGGAGATGGAGTTGGCTGGGCCTCAAAGTCTTCTTGTTATTCTTGCACAGGTGGTGTGACTTGTGGTAGTTGTTGGGGAGTACTCAGGGAGTCTTGTTGCTATGGGTGATCAGCCCATGATGCATCCTGAGCAATTGGCGTCAGAGGACGACCAATCCTGATGAGTTCGCTATTCGTGAGAACAGGCAATGATACCAAGTTGTGTTCGATTTGAGGAAGAACTTCATCATCTTCAACATTGTCATTGTGACCAATTTCTTCAGCAGCGGTGGGATCAACTGCTGTAATGTCTTCAGCTTCATGAGTCTCTGTGGAAGCAGGCTCATGAACTATCATCCGTCGTTCTTGGTGTTCAGATGCAGGGCGAACCACTGAGATAGGTTCAACAACTAAGGGCTCTATGGGAGCAGCCCGATTCTTCTTGGTTTTGTGCTTCTTCTTGGAGGGAGTAGCATCAGAGGCTTCAGTAATTTTCCTTTTTCTGGCGTCAGCCTCGGCAGCCCTCGTCTTCTTCAGTTCTGAAGCGGTTGACATGACCTTTGGCTTCGAGCCAATCATGCTGCTTGGGAAGATTATGCGAGGTCCTTCCTGCCTTGAAGATGCAGATTGTGCAGTTGATAGCTTCTTCTTCTTTGCAGCCATTCTGGGGTCAATGCCAGGATGACCAAGAGACTTGAGCTTCTCAGCCTCATTGTAGGCTAGCACACATTTGTCAGCCAAACTCTTCATACGCTCACGAGAGCCTTGAGCTTCTTCGCGCTTCTTGAGAAAGGCTTCTTTAAGCTCGTGCAGCATGATCTTGAAGTTTCTGACATCTTGCACGCTGAGCTTTGCCACATGCTTCTTGAACTGAGCTTTCTCATAGTCGATCTTGTGCTTCAGTTCAACGATGCGCTGAGCAAGAGCTAGCTCAGAAGCAATAGCACCATTGAAGGAGACGCTGAGGCCAATGGGATGCAGATCTTCAAAGCTAAGATTTGGGGTGTCAAACCACTCATCAATGAAGTTATGGATGATTGCTTCTTCCTTGCTCTTGATCAGTTGCTCAAGGGCATCATGTGCAAGATCTTCATCGCTGGATAGATCAATGTGCTCTTCTCGCAGAATGGCAGCAAGAGTCAAGCTCTGATCAGTATGCTTGACGATTTTCTTTTTCTTCTCCGTCCTCTTGGAGATACGTGATTGATCTTCAGACTGCACACTGTCTTCAGGAGGTGCAGTGGCCAGTGTCTTCACACGTGAAGCTTTTGGAGGAGCAGCTGATCTTGAAGCCTTAGGCTTCTTTAGCTTCTGTGGCTTTGGAGGAGGAGCTGGGGCTTCATCAGTGTCAGCATCATTATCAGAATGATCCACTTTGGCACCTTGGACTAAGATGTAAGTGATGAGGCCATCAAGGTTGGAGAAGGGGCCGATGACATTGGGTTCTGCATCACGTGAGCCGTCAGCACGGGGAGCAGAGGGACTAGGGTTGAAGTCTAATCCCAATGACTTCTTGTTTTCCTTGGCCGATGCCTTTGCGTGCTGGAAGTTGCGCTTGAAGAGAGTATCGTCACGACACCAGAGCAATGATGATGGGTCGGCATTTTCAGGATGAGGTCCACGGACCATACAAGGATAGAAACCCTGTGCAATAGCTTCAGCTCTGTTCTTGGGTTGAAGGCCTCGATAGAGAATATCACCCCAAGGACTTTCTATAGCATTCTTCCCAACGTATTCCTGGGTCACGAACTTGTATTTGAACCATTGTTCAGCCCAATATCGTCGAATCCATTGGATTCGTGTCTTGCGCTGATGATAAATCTCTTCAGGATCAGTCTTGTAAAGTTCTGCGAGGTCATCAGGCAAATCTTTTGATGTTCCCCCACGACGCTGTCTGCCACCCTTCCTTACTGATTTCTCTGCAGCCATGAACTTCAAACTGAATAGCTTCAATACGTTCAAAGGCCTCAAATGCTTTCGCTTGCTGGACAAATAGGAACTGGCTTCGGGAGAATTAATGTGATGCTGTAAGAATTCTGCAAACGAATGCAGACTATGAGAACCAAGGGATTCTATCGCGAACATGTACCTGTGACAGCATTAGAGATGCGAGGGAAGGGGAAGAGGTCATATGCATTCTTAGAAGATTTTGAAGATAAATCAGTTTGAAGACATTGACCTCATGATGCGAAGACATTCACTTATATGTTGAGAGTTGTTTCCAGATTTGTACAAATCCGTGAATAAGTACAAGTGAGGAATCAAACTAGATATGAGGTTTAAGTGAATATACTAGGCTGTATGAGATGCAGACAGAATAGATCTAACATTGTATAGGCAGAAACCAATTTTGGTAAATAGGATGAATCTTTGAGGATCAAAAAGATGGTAAAAATAGAGTTGTATTTACCACACGAAGAATTGCTAGATGGGATGAATAGGAGACCGAAAGTTCAATCCACGTGCCCTAACTTGGCGACGGAGGACACCTCTGGCGGCGGAGAGGCGATGTCTGCGGCCGGCGTGAGGACGGCGTCGGAGAAGTCGCGGAAGCTAAGCGCTTCGTCGTCGGCGTCGTCAAGAGCTAGCGGTGGCGCTAGGGTTTTGACGAGGTGGAGAGGTGGAAGAAGGTTTTCTTTACCGCAGGGGACATGTATTTATAAGGAAGTGTGCGGCACAGCGCAATTACGCAGGTGCCCCTGGCGGTTCACATCTGAATAGCATGTGGCAAGCATGCAACATACTCAGAGTTGTCCCACGTTCCCACGTCCGCCAGGCATGTCGGATGGTTGTTCCAGCTTCTCCGGATTTCAAACAATAAGGATGAATCATTTAAAATAGACTTAATGTTTGTCTCTGTGTCTTCTGCTGACTAGGACGCAGAGAAGACATTCGACAGTTTCAATAGAATGCATATGATTTGGACAGATAGAGTTTGAGATAGAAAGCATAGAGAGATTAGGGTCCGATCACATTCACTTAGTTCAAAAGATTCAACCAGGAAGACATAGCTATAAGTGAATGCTATAGAGGACAGAACACTAGTATATATATATATATATATATATATATCAGAAAGCAATCAGATCATCATAGTGAAGAAAATCATGAAGATAAATTGAAATTTGAAGACAAACTAAATGCGAAGACATTGCAAAACTAACGCCATGAGTGAAACACTTCAAATAGAGAAATTTGGTGGTGGCGTTACCCACCGTATAGGAAGTATTAGACCCAGACATGGTGCACAATTATCGTGACGCTCCGAAGTCAAATTCCATGTTAATGTATTCACACTCAGAATGTAAGTCTTCATTGATTGAAGATATACTTTACTTAGTGTGTTGCACATCTAAGTCATCAACATGCATAAGTGTTAGGATGTGTGCCTGATCACAGGACATTTGAGGATTCCAAGATATTTAGCTCACACTGTAACTTGCAAAACCTTTTCTCATCCAAGGGCTTTGTGAAGATATCGCGATTGCTCTTGGTGTTGACATGAATGATATCAATATCTTCCTTCATGACATGATCTCTCGAGAAAGTGATGGCCAATTTCAATGTTCTTTGTCTTCGAGTCTTTGGACTGGATTGTTGGCAATCTTGATGGCGCTTTCGTTGTCGCAGAAGAGAGGCACTTGTTTCAGATTGATGCCATAGTCCTTGAGAATTTGCTTCATCCATAGAAGCTGAGCACAACAAGATCCAGCAGCAATGTATTCAGATTCAGCAGTTGAGAGTGATACACAGTTCTGCTTCTTTGAAGACCAACAGACAAGTGACCGACCCAGAAAGTGACATGTGCCTGATGTAGACTTGCGATCCACCTTGTCACCAGCATAATCAGCATCCGAGAATCCAACCAAATCAAATTTTGAGCCCTTTGGATACCATAATCCGAGTGTTGGGGTGTAAGCCAAATATCGAAGAATTCGCTTCACAGCTAAGTGATGTGATTCCTTTGGTGCCGCTTGGAATCGAGCACACATGCAAACACTAAGCATAATATCTGGCCTAGATGCACATAGGTAAAGTAGGGAACCAATCATGGAGCGGTATACCTTTTGATTGAACTCTTTACCATTGTCGTTGGGACCCAGATGGTGTTTGGCTGGCATTGGCGTCGTGTAACCTTTGCAATCTTCCATTCCAAACTTCTTCAGACAATCTTTGAGGTATTTTTCTTGAGATATGAAGATGCCATTCCTTTGCTGACAAATTTGAAGACCAAGGAAGAATTTCAGCTCACCCATCATGGACATCTGATATTGCTCTTGCATCATGTATCCAAACTCATCACTATACTTTTGGTTGGTGCAGCCGAAGATAATGTCATCCACATATATTTGGCACACAAAAGTTCACCATCATATGTCTTCGTGAAGAGTGTGGGATCGAGGGATCCAGGTTTGAAGGCTTTGCTCTTCAGGAAGTCTTTGATCGTATCATACCAAGCGCGAGGAGCTTGTTTGAGGCCATACAGTGCTTTGTTTAGCTTGTACACCATATCAGGATGTTTTGGATCTTCAAAGCCATGTGGTTGAGCTACGTATACTTCTTCTTCAATCTTCCCGTTGACAAATGCACTCTTCACATCCATTTGATGTAGCAGGATGTTGTGGTGATTAGCGTAGGCTAGCAGTATGCGAATAGCTTCAAGCCTAGCCACAGGAGCAAATGTTTCATCGAAGTCAATTCCTTCTACTTGAGTATATCCTTGAGCCACAAGACGTGCTTTGTTTCTAACGACTTGACCATGCTCATCTTGCTTGTTTCGATATATCCATTTTGTGCCAATAATGTTATGCTTGCGAGGGTCAGGACGCTTGACAAGTTCCCAAACATTGTTCAGTTTGAAATGTTGAAGTTCTTCTTGCATAGCTTGTATCCATTCAGGTTCCATAAAGGCTTCAGCAACTTTCTTGGGTTCTGATATTGACACAAAAGAGAAGTGCCCACAGAAGTTTGCTAACTGTGTTGCTCTTGAGTGAGTAAGTGGACCAGGTGCATTGATGCTATCAATTATCTTCTCAATTTGTACTTCATTTGCAACTCGAGGATGAACTAGACGAATACTTTGCTCTTGCTAACCATTGTCATCATTGGGAGGATTGTCTTCAGTCTGAGCATTGTCTTCAGGTTGGTTAGGTGCAGAAATGATAAGTTCCTCTTCAGGATGTGCTTCAGAAGGCATGATTTCGCCAGTTCCCATCAGCTTGATAGATTCGCTGGGCGGAGTTTCGTCTAGTGTGCTTGGCAGGAGCTCTCTTTGTGAACCATTGGTTTCATCAAATCGCACATCCACGGTTTTGATGATTTTGTAGAGATAGAGGTTGAAGACTCTGTATGAGTGCGAGTCCTTTCCGTAGCCAAGCATGAAGCCTTCGTGAGCTATAGGTGCAAACTTTGACTTGTGATGGGGATCCTTGATCCAGCACCTAGCTCCAAATACTCTGAAGTAGCTGACATTTGGCTTCTTGCCAGTAAGGAGCTCATAGGATGTTTTGTTCAGAAGCTTATGGATGTAAACACGGTTGATGATGTGACATGCTGTATCAATAGCTTCAGACCAGAACTTTCTTGATGTCTTGTACTCGTCGAGAATTGTTCAAGCCATCTCAATGAGGGTTCTGTTCTTGCGCTCAATGATGCCATTTTGCTGAGGTGTGTATGGAGCAGAGAACTCATGAGTGATTCCCATTGTATCCAGATAAAGATCAAGTCCGGTGTTCTTGAACTCAGTGTCGTTGTCACTTGCTCTTCACGCCATAATTGTTCATTGCTCGATTGGCGAAGCGTCTGAAGACATCTTGCACTTCAGTCTTGTAGAGAATTATGTGCACCCATGTATATCTTGAGTAGTCATCAACAATGACGAAGCCATAGAGACAAGTAGTTGTTGTGAGGGTAGAGTAGTGAGTAGGGCCAAATAAGTCCATGTGTAACAGCTCGAAGGGTTGAGATGTCGTCATGATTGTCTTCGAGGGGTGCTTTGCCCTAGTCATCTTTCCAGCTTTGCAGGCACCACACAAATGATCCATCTTGAACTTGACACCCTCGATGCCTATGACATGCTTCTTCTTGACGAGTGTGTGTAAGTTCCTCATGCCAGCATGCCCCAGCCTTCGATGCCAGAGCCAGCATTCTGAAGCTTTTGCAAGAAGACATACGGCAAGCTGTGGACCTGCTAAGAAATCTACCATGTATAGATCATCTTTCCGATACCCTTCAAAGACTAGAGACTTGTCAGATTCCATTAGTACAAGGCAACGATATTTTCCGAATAGCACAATCATGTTTAAGTCACAAAGCATTGAGACAGACATCAAGTTGAAACCAAGGGATTCAACAAGCATCACTTTATCCATGTGTTGATCCTTTGAGATTGCAACTCTACCTAGACCCAATACCTTGCTTTTACCAAAGGTCAAGCCAAATGTGATGTGACTCTTGTCTGATGGACGTAAGGTTGAGTCCATGAGAAGACTTCGATCACCGGTCATATGATTAGTGCATCCGCTGTCCATAATCCATTCTGAAGCTTTTGGTGTCATACCCTACAGTGCAGTTAGGAGGATAGGCTTCACAAAGAGTGTTGTGAAGCATAAGCATTTGACACACACAAGGATTATCACAGCTTAGATCAAGGTTAGGACTCATAGTATGACTGGTAAGCGATTCAGATATGAAATACATATCATTTTATCATGCGTCCCTTAATGTGTTTTAGGTCCCCAGCAATAGCATTGGACGCCTTTGATTTCAGGCTGGAGACCTTTCCCTGCAAAAGAAAGTTAATTGTTCTTCACCACCCACATCTTCAGGAGTGGCTTAGAAGCAATGAGTCTAAGTGCAGCATCTGAGAATTTCGGCTTTGGAGCCCTAGCAAATAGCCTTGCAGGAGATGAATGATACTCATATGAATAAGCAGAAAAGTTCTTAGTTCTATGAACATAGCGGTTTGAAGACAGACGCTCATATTCATAAGTCTGAGTATGATTTCCCTGCAAAACATTGGTGTTAGGGTAACTCAGGTGAGTCCTGTATCTGTATGAATCCTTTGGGCCATATGAAGCCATAGGTCTGGGGTTTGTCTTCTTCCTTGGTGGTGTCATGATGACATTCACAGGAAGATTCTCAACGCACTGCTTAGGTACCCAGATCTTCTTCATAGGTGGTCCATTCCTGCAGTTAGTACCAATATACCTGGCAAACACTTCACCATTCTGATTCTTAAATAGTTTATAGTTTGCATCAAAGGATTAATCAATGATGATAGGGTTAGTGCAAGTAAAGCCAGATAAGGTGGACGGATCTACTGAAGGTTCCTTTGCAGCAACCCATGTGGTTTTGGGGTACTGCTCAGGCTTCCAGTACGACCCATCAACATTCATTTCCCTCTCAAACCCAACACCCTCTTTCCTAGGGTTTTGGTTCAGAATGTGCTTTTTGAGGACATCGCAAAGTGTCTGATGTCCTTTCAGACTTTTATACATCCCTGTTTCAAGCAATGTCTTCAACCTAGCATTTTCATCAGCAATAGTAGTGGTATCCTCCGCAGAGGGGTTAGTAACCACATCAAGAGTTGAAGACAATGCAACAAAGAGTAGTGATGGAACATTGAAAGAATGATGTAGCTTATCACGCTCAATGCATTTTAGACATGGTGGTTCAAATTCGTCCTGAGCGGACTGATCTGTTGAGCACGAAGTGACTCATTCTCTTTTTGAAGATCTTCATGAGCCGCTCTCAATTTCTCAAGCTCTTGCTTCCTTTGAAGATAATCATAGGAGAGCTTTTCATAAGTGGTTGAGAGTGTTTCATGACGACTTTCAAGTTCTTGGTACTTAGTATGAAGATTTTTTATGTCTTCAACTAAGGACTGTGAACGTGTCATTTCCGCGTCCAACAGGTCATCGCTTTTGTCTAACAGTTTTTGAGTATGTTCCATAGCCTTTTGTTGTTCAGTTGCAATTTTAGGAAGTGTTTTGTAGCTGGATTTGGATTCACAATCAGAGTCATCTTCACTTGATGTTCGAAAGTAAGCATCACGTGAATTTACCTTGGCACCACGTGCCATGAAGCAGTAGGTGGGAGTAGGATCGTCTTCGTCATCAGCTTCAGCGTTGGTGTCGAAGTCATTGTCTTCAGTGTTGAAGATGGACTTGGCAACATAAGCTGTGGCTAGAGCCAGACTTGCAACGCCAGGGTCGGACTCCTCTCCAGACTCCACCTCCGCCTCCTCAGAAGCAGACTCCTCCTCTGAATCCATTTCATTGCCAACAAAGGCACGAGCCTCGCCAGATGAGCTCTTCTTGTGTGATGAAGACTTGGAAGAAGACTTAGAAGAAGACTTTGAGGATTTCTTCTTCTTCTTGTCATCAGAATCATATTCTTTGTTCTTCTTCTTCTTCTTCTCATTGTCCCACTGTGGACACTCAGATATGTAGTGGCCAGGTTTGTTGCACTGTGGCAGGTTCTCTTCTTGTGGTCATGGGTGGAAGCTTCATCATTCCTTGAGCTGGATCGTGAAGACTTTCTGAAGCCTTTCTTCTTGGTGAATTTCTGGAACTTGTTTACAAGCATATCAAGTTCCTTTCCAATGTCTTCAGGATCATCAGAACTGCAGTCAGATTCTTCTCCAGATGAGGAAACAACTTTTGCCTTCAAAGCGCGAGTTCGGCCATAGTTGGGACCATAGATATCTCTTTTCTCGTAAAGTCGAACTCATGTGTGTTGAGCCTCTCAAGTATATCGACGGATCGAGTGTCTTGAAGTCGACGATCTTGTATCATGAGGGCAAGGGTGTCAAAGGAGCTGTCAAGTGATCTCAAGAGTGTCTTGACGATTTCATGCTTGGTAATCTCATTATGCCGAGAGCATGAAGCTCATTTGTGATGTCAGTGAGGCGATCGAATGTGAGCTGGACATTTTCATTGTCGTTTCCCTTGAAGCGGTTGAAGAGGTTGCGGAGAACACTGATCCTTTGATCTCTCTGGGTTGAGACGCCTTCGTTGACCTTGGATAGCCAGTCCCAAACTAGCTTCGATGTTTCCAGAGCACTCACACGGCCATACTGTCCTTTGGTCAGATGACCGCAGATGATGTTCTTAGCAGTAGTCTAGTTGAATGAACTTCTTGACATCAGCAGGGGTGACACCTTCACCAGTTTCGGGAACGCCGTTCTTGACGACATACTAGAGGTCGACATCAATGGCTTCAAGATGCATGCGCATCTTATTCTTCCAATAGGGATATTCAGTTCCATCGAACACGGGGCAAGCAGTGGAGACTTTGATTATCCCTGCAGTCAACATAGCTAAAACTCCAGGTGGTTAAACCAAATCACACAGAACAAGGGAGTACCTTGCTCTGATACCAATTGAAAGTGCTAGTTATCGACTAGAGGGGGGTGAATAGGCGACTTTTATGAAAGTCTTCAAAACATGGAAGTTTCAAAGACAAACAATAGAAATGACCTAATTGATATGCAGCGGAAGATAAACTACAACAAGCAAACCATAGTCAAGTATGCAATGATGTGAAAGTACAAGACTAATAGCATCTTAGTAGTAAGGATCAGGATGGAAGATAGTATGAAGCCAATCAACGATAGTAGTCAAGCAATGAAGTCAAACAGGTACGACAAGTAGGCAAGGACTTCACGAAGACAAACTCTAAGTAAAGGGAGGGAGAGGATAGAACCGGTCACTTGTTGAAGACACAGGATTTGTTGGACCAGTTCCAGCTTTGTGACAAGCTACGCGTCTGGTTAGGGAGGCTGAATTCAACTCAAGACCGCGTCTTCACCTTATTCCCTTGAGCTAAGGACACACAGTCCTCGCCCAATCACTCTGGTAAGTCTTCAAGGTAGACTTCAACCTTCACAGACTTCGCTCACCGCAATCCACAATGACTCTTGGATGCTCGTAACGCGACGCCTAACCGGATGGAGGATTCACAGTCCTCAAGTGTAATAAGTCTTCAGTGTCACATGCATGTAAAGACTTGATGATGCCTAACACTCTTTGGCTCTGGGTGTTTGGGCTTGGTCCTCGCAAGGATTTCTCTCTCAAAGGCTTCGAGGTGGGTTGCTCTCAAACGACAAAAGCCGTGCACTAACTCTGAGCAGCCACCAATTTATGGTATAGGGGGTGGGCTATTTATAGCCACTAGGCAACCTGACCTGATATGTCCGAAATGACCCTGGGTCACTAAGGAACTGACACGTGTTCCAACCACATCAGATTTCAAACATACACGGCAACTTTACTTGGGCTACAAGCAAAGCTGACTCATCCAGCTCAGGATAAGATTTGCTCTCATTGTCTTCGCTCGAAGACATAGGATTTGGGTTGAGCATCACTTACCATTCGACTTTGTTCACTTGGACCCCACTTAACAAAGACGGTGGTTCCTATGACTCAACAAAGAAGAAAAGGAAACAACGAGACGACACACGTCTTGGCGCTCCATAGTCTTCACTCAATGTCTTCTCATGTCATAGTCTTCAATATGAATATCTTCACATACCACCATTATCGTCAATGTCTTCATACATTTTTAGGGGTCATCTCCGGTAGGTAAACCGAATCAATGAGGGACACTACCTGTGTTATCCTGCAATTCTCACAAATGCATTAGTCCCTCAACCAACTTTGTCGTCAATACTCCAAAATCAACTAGGGGTGGCACTAGATGCACTTACATGATCGAGGTGTGTAACTGTGGCGGGGGGGCACCGCACACGGTTAAGAGCAAATTGGGTGTCCTAGGGTGCCTCCTACCCCCGTATATAAAGGAGGGAGGGAGAGAGACTGGCCCCCTATGGGTATGCCAAGAGTATGGAGTCCTACTAGGACTACCAAGTCCTAGTAGGAATCCCTTTCCTTTTAGGAGTAGGAGAGAAGGAAAGAGAGAAAGAGAGAGGGAGTAGGAAAGGGAAAGGGGGGCGCCGCCCCCGTTCTCCTAGTCCAATTCGGACCCATGGGGGGCGCGCACCACCTCCCCTTGGCCTGCCTCCCCCTTTTCCCATATGGCCCAATAAGGCCCATTACTTCTCCTGGTGAATTCCCGTAACTCCTCGGTACTTCGAAAATACCCAAATCACTCGGAACCTTTCCGATGTCCGAATATAGCCTTCCAATATATGAATCTTTACCTCTCGATCATTTTGAGACTCCTAGTCATGTCCGTAATCTCATCCGGGACTCCGAAAAAACTTCAGTCATCAAATCACATAACTCATAATACAAATCATCATCGAACGTTAAGCGTGCGGACCCTATGGGTTAGAGAACTATGTAGACATGACCGAGACACAGCTCCGGTCAATTACCAATAGCGGAACCTGGATGCGCATATTTGCTCCTACATATTCTATGAAGATCTTTATCGGTCAAACCGCACAACAACATACGTTGTTCCCTTTGTCATCGGTATGTTACTTGCCCGAGATTCGATCGTCGGTATCATCATACCTAGTTCAATCTCGTTACCGGCAAGTCTCTTTACACGTTCCGTAATGCTTCATTCTGCAACTAACTCATTAATCACATTGCTTGCAAAGCTTATAGTGATCAGCATTACCGAGAGGGCCTAGAGATACCTCTTTGAAACACGAAGTGACAAATCCTAGTCTCGATCTATGCCAACCCAACAAAGACCTTCGGAGACACCTGTAGAGCGTCTTTATAATCACCCATTTACATTGTGGTGTTTGATAGCACACAAGGTGTTCCTCCGGTATTCGGGAGTTGCATAATCTCATAGTCTAAGGAACATGTATAAGTCATGAAGAAAGCAGTAGCAATGAAACTGTAACGATCATAATGGTAAGCTAACGGATGGGTCTTGTCCATCACATCATTCTCCTAATGATGTGATCCCGTTCATCAAATGACAACACATGTCTATGGTCAGGAAACATAACCATCTTTGATTAAAGAGCTAGTCAAGTAGAGGCATACTAGGGACACTATTTTTGTCTATGTATTCACACATGTACTAAGTTTCCGGTTAATACAATTCTAGCATGAATAATAAACATTTATCATGATATAAGGAAATAAATAATAACTTTATTATTGCCTCTAGGGCATATTTCCTCCACTATGGATTGAGTAAGATCCTTCAAGTAAGTTGTCATCGGTGCAAAAAGGGCAATAAAAATTGCTTCTAAAAATGTGAGATAATTTAGTGTAAGGGAAAATTGGGCGTTGTACGAACTTGTGATGGTGAATAATAAAAGCAACAGACTGCATAATAAAGGTTGCCATCACAAGGGGCAATATAATGTGACATTCTCTTGCACTAACGGGTTGAGCATACAAACAAAAAGCGCATGGCAACCTCTGCTTCCCTCTGCGAAGGGCCTATCTTTTATTTTCATGTATTTACTTTCATGCAAGAGTCAATGTTTTTCCCTCTATTCCTTTTATTTTCCTCCTTTGGTAAGCATCATGTGGTGAGAAAAGATCTAGGCAGATATATCCAGTTGAATATGGGTAGCATGAGTTATTATTGTTGACATCACCCTTGAGGTGAATGCGTTGGGAGGCAAAACTTTAAGCCCCTATCTTCCTATGTGTCCTGTTGAAACTTTTTTCTCATGTGTACACGATGAGTGTTAGGAATCATAGAGGACTAAATGATGGTTGAGTATGTGGACTTGGCTAAAGGCTCCGATGTCGTGGTACTAAGTCTGATAGTAAGAGTAGGGGGTACGTATGAGGAGGCAAGGCCCTAGCTATGACGAGGTTGTACACACGAGTTTATGAGTTCAGGCCCCTCTCAGAGGAGGTAAAGGCCCTGCGTCTCGGTGCCCTGAGGCGGTCAACTAGAATATGGGTGTGTGTTACAAGGGGTGCGAACCCTTGTCCCAGAGGAGGGGGTGGCTTATATAGAGTGCGCCAGGACCCCAGCCGTCTTCCGTTACAGGGGTTCAATGTACATTAAGATAGGGCATTACTGGTAACGCCAGCTATAAAGTGCTATTAATGATCTTTAAGACTACGGAGCGAACGCCTGAATGTTGCCATCCTGAGTGACTCTGGGTATTCTGTACTCCGAGTGGTTTCCTATATGCTCGAATGACTTCCTCCGGGTCGAGTGAAATTGGGGGTATCCAAGTGAGGTGATTGGTCGAGTGGATTGCACTCCATGGTTACTTCAGTCGACATTCCTTGCTATACTTTGAATGTCCTTGCTTCTAGGGTAGTGACCTTGGGTAGGGCATATAGGTCAGGCCCGTGACCCTACCCTAGGTCCATGAAATCATCATTAGCCCCCGAATAAATTGAGGTCCGAGTGAAAAGAGAGTTGAAGTTCACCCTTTCTTGACTCTTGTGCTCCATAGGCATTCTTACTGAGCTCGAGGTTCATGATGAAACTTCGACTTCATTTCAGCCACCTTGATTGATTCAGAGGTCGTCGAGTGAACTTATGTTGGCAATCTTCAAGTGTTGATATGGTGCGAAATCTTCGGCGTGATTGGTTACTGCGGTTCCCGGATCTCACGGGATTCGAAAATTTGGGGAAGCATGCAAGGCAGAGTGCACCGCTGTAAATGGGATGGATAGACAGGCGTGCCTCGATTTTTGCGCCGCCTTTTTTGCCATGTATCCGGCGTGCGACTATTGCGGGATTTGACAGGATCGCTCGGGCCCACGCGTCAGCCACTCGGAAGTAGACCCATAAAAGGTGTCGAGGCCGATGCATTTTTATAGTGCGCCCCCATTCTCCTTCTTCTTCCTCTGCTTCTCCACCATGTCTTCCTCCACTCTCGATGCCGCCGCCCTACCCGTGCGCAGTCCGCCACAATGGTGAAGGACAAGATGGCGGCCCTGGAGTGTGCAAGGAAAGCAACATCAACGATGAATCTCAAGAAAACGAGTCGGGGATCATCGTCGAGGTCTAGGTTGCCACGTGTCTAGATCCAGGGGGACTGGATTCGATCTACGCTCCGGCAAGAAGATCTGGAGGATCTGTCTGCCGTGGGCTTGATCGTCGACGGGACTTGGAGGCTGCCGGGGGACGAGATCAAGCCTCGACCACGGGCGGTTGAGTGTGTCCTCCTTGCAATCCACGTCGACCGTGGTTTCTCCCTGCCTCTGCATCCTTTCTTACAGGGTTTTCTGAACTTTTTCGGTGCCCAGCTTCACAATTTCTCTCCGAACACCATCACATACCTTGCTGCATTCATTTCTTTGTGCGAAAACTTCTTGGGCTGTAGACTGCACTGGGGTCTCTTCAAACTTATCTTCATTTGTCGTTCTCAATCGGTGAAGAAGGCAAATCCGACTGACGAGAGGACACACGTGATTCAGATGTGCGGGGGTTTAGGGATTCAGATGAGGAAGAGAAGCACTTTTCCCCCTATGACACTTCCTGAGTCGGTTAGGGGGTGGCAGTCGACCTGGTTCTACTTCTAAGACATTCCGACCTCCGGTCAGTCGACCGGTCTTCCTCCCTTTAACCTAGGTCGAGTCCAGCAACCTTCTTCACTGATCGTGTCTGCAGCGGAGAAAGTACAGACGAACATGCTAGTCGAGCGGGTAGTCCAATTGGTCCGTCAGGGCGTGACTGGCATGGATTTATTGGAAGTGTTTCTTAGTCGATGCATCCAGCCGCTCCAAGCCCATGATCATTCGATGTGGATGTATTCGGGCTCCAGTGACACCGCTCGGGTCCGCCCAGAGGAGGTCACTGATGAGACGGTGGCCCTGTGGCTGAAGGGCATTGCCGGAAACAAGGACAACCCCAGGGGGCCCACAAGAGTCAATCCATTCGACGCCAAAAACCAGCCAGACAAGGTCTGATCCTTATTACCGAGTGTCTGTCATTCTGGCTTGCGACCATCTTTGAATCTGACTGACGTTTGTTTAACTTCTTGCCTTGCAGATTTAAACTGAGATGTATTCCATGCCAAACGGAGAGCAAGCTCGGGAGCAAGCCCAGTAGGGAGTGGAGAGTGCGGACGAGAGCGCCGACTGGCAATCTCCCGATGATGATGAGGAGGAAGAGAGCGATGAGTCGGATGATGAAGAATAGGTCGTCTCACCACCCCGCACAGAGCGCCGATCCAAGCAGTCTCATGATCCAGCTGGCGGGCGTAACAAGGTTGTGGCTCCGAGCACGCAAGTGCATAAGTGCACTCGGACTTCGACTCTAGAGCCATCAGAAAAGGTTGCCAAGCAGCCCAAGGTTGTCCCCTCAAAGCCTCGGAAGACCTTGCCCAAGATCAAGATGGACGTTCTCGTTGCTTCTGCGAGAGTGTTCTGTCTTTCTGTATTTTATTGTCGACTCATACTTCGGCTCTGACTGAGCAGTGCTGCAACTTCTGGGACCTCCATGGATATTGGAAAGGCTCAGGACGATGAAGAGACTGAAGATGCGGCTACTTCCAAAGCAGGTATGATTCTGCAATCTTGTGCTTATTTTGTCGGTTGAATTGTCAGTCGACTGAGCTCTTATAGTCGCTTTTTGTGCAGCCCCACGAGACGTCATTGAACTTCCAGATGATGATGAATAAGAGCCTTAGAAGAATACATGAAGGAGGGGCAGGGCTTCAAGCAGGAGGACGCCAGTCGGCCAGGAGCCTCAGTCGATAGCGGCACCGGAAATGGTGGTCCAGCGGTCTAGAGATTTAACTCGGGCCTATGTTTCCTTTGCCAATCATGTGTCGACTGACCGTCCTTCGGTGTCGATTGCTCAAGTCCTTGCTTCGTCTGCGCAGCTCCATGCTTCAGATCCTGTGATTGCTCTGACTATACTGCCGTCGTCACTCTTTGCTACTCATCATACCCCAGATGACTCGGCGGGTGCAGCCAAGGAAGCCATACTCCAAGCAAACCTTATGATGGAGCAGATGAAGGTGGTGCACGAGGCCATCCAGCCTGCCTATAATGCCAGCTCTACTCTGCACATTAATGTCAAGGTCAATTGATTTTTGACTGATCCTCCAATTTGATTTTTGCCTTGATACGATATAGTAGTTGTAAGCTGATAATTCATTGTCCATAAGATGTCCCTAGATGAGTGTATTGGAACCTTTTATGTGCATCTATCATGAGTCTGCATTTTGCATCCAATCACCCACTTGGTGTTTTAACTTATTGCTGAATAATTCTTCCACTTGAGTCGACCAAGTCGAGTCGAGTGTATCTCTGAACCAGTGGGGGCACACAAAGTGCACCCACTGGGTGTAGTCCCCGAGACAGCCGTCGAATGTTTGATTCGACGGAGGTCTTTGTCGAAGTCTCTTCCTTGTTCTTTCACTCGGTGAAATAGTTTCATCCGAGTGGGTTCCAGACCAGTGGGGGCACGCAGAGTGCACCCACTGGGTGTAGTCCCCGAGGCCACGGTCGACTGCGGGCAGTCGGCTGGGGTCTGAGAATCTCACGCTGGGCAGACCATGCCGAGTGGACCAGTGGGGGCACGCCAAGTGCACCCACTGGGTGTAGTCCCCGAGACTACTGTTGAATGTTTTGATTCTGCAGTAGTCTTAGAACACTTTTTGCTGTGATTAACTTTTGTTTCTGTCGATTGATGTGTCTTATTTGCTGACCGCAGAAATCTTGTGAGCTTGGGGCCTGGTTTGCTGAGTTGGAGAAGAAACAGATCAACCTCAACCTTGACCTGGAGCTAGCTAAGAAGAATCTTCAGAAGGCCAAGGACGATGTTGCTGCTATGGGAGGTAATAACTCGCCGACTGTCCGCCTTATAGTTCTTCCATTTTTGTCTTTTGAACCGAGTGACTCCACTCAAACAGATGTGCATAGTGAAAACCGTCAACTCCAAGGTCGCCTGAAGGATGTTATTTCTTTAGTCAAAATGAAATAGGCTCTGGAGCAGAAGGACAATGACCTTGCCGCAGCACAGAAAGAGGTGCAAGAGAAAACGGAGCATGCGACAAGAAGCTGGCTTCAGACAACAAGTTAGAAGAGGAAAACATCAAGCTAAAGACTGCTGTTACTGAAGCCAACAAAGAAGTTGTGAAGCTGAAGAAGGACAAGGAGACTCTGACCGACAAGGTTGGAGATCTCATAGTAAAGAAGGGCGAACTGGAGGCTTATCTGGGAAGACTTGCTGAGTAGCTGGTCCTGAAGCTTGAAGGTACTTTCTCTTGTCCGACTGATTTGTAACTGTCGACTCATCGTATAACTGTCGACTCACCACTTATCCGAATGTGCAGAATTCTGTCAAGACGTCGAAGTGAAGACTGGGCGGATCGAGACGGATCTAGACCCAATAAATTCTCCCGTCGAGGATGATGTTGCGATGAACGTGTTGTGATTGGAGTCTCATCTAGACAGTGTTGTGGATTATCTTGCTCGTCTGAAGGTGGCGGTGTCGCGGATTGACATGAAGCTCTGGCCCCGAGCAGAATTCCAGAATGATCTCGAGTCCCTGATGACTCGACTGAATGAAATCCCTGGTCGAGTGCAAGAGTGGAAGAAGTCGGCTGCTCGTTGTGGCACCGATGTGGCTCTGTATTTGGTCCGAGTCCACTGCAAGGAGGTCAGAGAAGACAAGCTGGCGGCTCTCAAGGTTGCCAACACCAAGAAGCTCAACTTCTAGTCCTTCATTGATACCTTCATCGACGCCGCTACTCGTATCGCAGACAACATTGACCTTGACAGCTTCGTCGAGCCAGCAAGTCCTCCTCCTGCCGAGTGAACAAACATTATGCCCCACCTCTATTTTCCTTGGAATGCCGAGTGGTTTTGTAACGGTTAAACTCTTTTAGGCATGATGCCTGGGTACTTCTGCCTGTGGTTTTGAACTTTGCTGGGTTTATCTGAACTTGGTTTTTCTTTGAATATGGTGGCTTTGCCTTTACTACTTTCAGATCTTTTTTAATTCCGAGTGGAACTTGACATCCCACTCGGAATAGACGTTGTACTTGTGATGCAGCTCTGATGGTGTGTTTGATCGGCACCTCGTCGTCCTTGCAGATCCAGATGGAGCGTACATCGTACTTGTGATGCAGCTCCGACGATCTTTGTGACTTAGGCGAGTACGGGGTCGCAGCTAAGCCCCCGAGTGGGAGGATTGCTCTCCACTCCGAGTAGTTTTTTAACTTAGGCAAGTACGGGGTCATAGCTAAGCCTCCGAGTGGGAGGATTGCTCTCCAGTCGGAGTAGTTTTTAACTTAGGCGAGTATGGGGTCACAGCTAAGCCCCCAAGTGGGAGGATTGCTCTCCACTCGGAGTATTTTTAACTTAGGCGAGTACGGGGTCGCAGCTAAGCCCCCAAGTGGGAGGATTGCTCTCCACTCGGAGTAGTTTTCAACTTAGGCGAGTACGGGGTCGCAGTTAAGCACCCGAGTGGGAGGATTGCTCTCCACTCGGAGTGTTTTTTAACTTAGGCGAGTACGGGGTCGCAGCTAAGCCCCCGAGTGGAAGGATTGCTCTCCACTCGAAGTAGTTTTTAACTTAGGCGAGTACGGGGTCGCAACTATGCCCCCGAGTGGGATGATTGCTCTCCACACAGAGTGTTTTTTAACTTAGGCAAGTACGGGGTCGTAGCTAAGCCCCTGAGTGGGAGGATTGCTCTCCACTCGGAGTGTTTTTTAACTTAGGCGAGTATGGGGTTGCAGCTAAGCCCTTGGGTGGGAGGATTGCTCTCCACTCGGAGTGTTTTTAACTTAGGCGAGTACAGGGTCACAGCTAAGCCCCTGCTATGTCTTGAGCTTGTGTTGGTTTTCCTTGAAGAGGAAGGGGTGATGCAGCAATAGTAGCGTAAGTATTTCCCTCAGTTTTTGAGAACCAAGGTATCAATCCAGTAGGAGGCTCCTCAAAAGTCCCACGCACCTACACAAACAAACAAAGAACTCGCAACCAACGCAATAAAGGGGTTGTCAATCCCTTCACGGCCACTTGCAGAAGTAAGATCTAATAAAGATAGTATTTTTGGTATTTTATAATATAGATGCAAAAACTAAAGATGCAAATAAAATTAGATTGGAAGCAAATATGATAACAGATAGACCCGGGGGCCATAGGTTTCACTAGTGGCTTCTCTCAAGATAGCATAAGTATTATGGTGGGTGAACAAATTACTATCGAGCAATTGATAGAAAAGTGAATAATTATGAGATTATCTAGGCATGATCATGTATATAGGCATCACGTCCGCAACAAGTAGACCGACTTCCTTTTGCATCTACTACTATTACTCCACACATCGACCGACTCCTGCCTGCATCTAGAGTATTAAGTTCATAAGAACAGAGTAACGCATTAAGCAAGATGACATGATGTAGAGGGATAAACTCAAGAAATATGATATAAACCCCATCTTGTTATCCTCGATGGCAACAATACAATACGTGCCTTGCAACCCTTTCTGTCACTGGGTAAGGACACCGCAAGATTGAACCCAAAGCTAAGCACTTCTCCCATGGCAAGAAAGATCAATCTAGTAGGCCAAACCAAACTGATAATTCGAAGAGACTTGCAAATATAACTCAATCATACATAAAAGAATTCAGACAAGATTCAAATATTATTCATAGATAAACTTGATCATAAATCCACAATTCATCGGATCTCGACAAACACACCGCAAAAAGAGTTTACATCGAATAGATCTGCACAAGAGAGGGGGAGAACATTGTGTTGAGATCCAAAAAGAGAGAAGAAGCCATGTAGCTAATAACTATGGACCCGTAGGTCTGTGGTAAACTACTCACAACTCACCGGAGGGGCAAGGATGTTGATGTAGAAGCCCTCCATGGTCGATTCCCCCTCCGGCAGAGTGCCGGCGAAGGCTCCAAGATGAGATCTCGTGGATACAGAAGGTTATGGTGGTGGAAATTGTGTTTCGTCTACCCCCTGGATGTTTTCGGGGTATGTAGGCTTATATAGGAGGAAGAAGTACGTCGGTGGACGCCCGAGGGGCCCACGAGACAGGGGGCACGCCCTATAGCGGGGGGGCGCCCTCCTCTCTCGTGGAAGCTTCGGTTGCTTCTTGACTTGCACTCCAAGTCCTCTGGATCACGTTTGTTCCAAAAATCACGCTCCCGAAGGTTTCATTCCGTTTGGACTCCGTTTGATATTCCTTTTCTTCGAAATACTGAAATAGGCAAAAAAAACAATATGGGCTGGGCCTCCGGTTAGTAGGTTAGTCCCAAAAATGATATAATTGTGTAAAGTAAAGCCCATAAACATCCAAAAGGGGTAATATAATAGCATGGAACAATCAAAAATTATAGATACGTTGGAGACGTATCAGCCCCCGAGTGGGAGGATTGCTCTCCACTCGGAGTGTTTTTTAACTTAGGCGAGTACGGGGTCGCATCTAAGCCCCCGAGTGGGAGGATTGCTCTCCACTCGGAGTAGTTTTTAACTTAGGCGAGTACGGGGTCGCAGCTAAGCCCCCAAGTGGCAGGATTGCTCTCCACTATGAGTGTTTTTTAACTTAGGCGAGTACGGGGTCGCAGCTAAGCCCCCGGGTGGGAGGATTGCTCTCCACTCAGAGTGTTTTTTTAACTTAGGTGAGTACGGGGTTGCAGCTAAGTCCTCGATTGGGAGGATTGCTCTCCACTCAGAGTGTTTTTTAACTTAGGCGAGTACGGGGTCGCAGCTAAGCCCCCGAGTGGGAGGATTGCTCTCCACTAGGAGTGTTTTGAAACTTAGGCGAGTACGGTGTCGCAGCTAAGCCCTCGAGTGGGAGGATTGCTCTCCACTCGGAGTGTTTTTTAACTTAGGCGAGTACGGGGTCGCATCTAAGCTCCCGAGTGGGAGGATTGCTCTCCACTCGGAGTGTTTTTTAACTTATGCGAGTACGGGGTCACGGCTAAGCCCCCGAGTGGGAGGATTTCTCTCCACTCTGAGTAATTTTTAACTTAGGCGAGTACGGGGTCGCGGCTAAGCCCCCGAGTGAGAGGGTTTCTCTTCACTCGGAGTGGTTTTGAAACTTAGGCGAATCAGGTTCGCGGCTAAGCCACCCATTGGGGGATTTGAACACATGTGTTTATTGGAAAACAATCATTAAGATACTGCAAAAATCTTGTCTTTGATAAGCAAACTAAAGGACTCTTATTACAACTCGTCGATCCAAGTGGTTTAGGTATAGAAATGGCGAAGCAGCTCTGCATTCCACACGCGTAGCTCGTCCACTTTCTTGGCTACATTGTAGAGGTGATATGCTCCGTTGTGGAGCACCTTGGTGATGATGAAGGGACCTTCCCAGCCCAGAGTGAGCTTGTGAGGTCATTTTTTATCCACTCGGAGCACAAGGTCTCCTTCCTGGAACGCTCGACCTCTGACATTACAGGCATGGAATCGACGCAGATCTTGTTGGTAGATGGTCGCCGGATCAGAGCCATTTCACGCTCCTCCTCCAGGAGATCAACTACGTCTTGGTGTGACTGTTCTGCTTCAGCTTCTGAGAAGAGTTCCACTCGAGGAGCGTTGTGCAGCAAGTCACCCGGAAGCACAGCTTCAGCGCTATACACCATGAAGAAAGGGGTTTTGTCGGTCGACCGGTTCGGAGTTGTTCTCAGTCCCCATAAGACGGATGGCAACTCAGTCACCCAAGCTCCAGCACTGTGCTTGAGGTCGCGCAACAGTCGGGGTTTCAGCCCTTGAAGGATCAAACCATTCGCCCTTTCTGCTTGCCCATTCGACTATGGGTGCACAATAGATGCGTAGTCAACCCGAGTGCCTTGGGAAGCACAGAATGCCTTGAACTCATCAGAATCAAAGTTGCAACCGTTATCTGTGATAATGTTGTGAGAGACTCCATATCTGAATATCAACTCCCTGATGAAACTAACGGCAGTGCTTGAGTCAAGGTTTTTAATAGGCTTGGCTTCGATCCATTCGGTAAACTTGTCGACTGCTACAAGCAAATGAGTGAAACCACTTCTGCCGGTCTTGAAGGGTCTAACCATATCTAACCCCCAAACTACGAACAGCCACACGAGTGGAATAGTCTTCAAGGTAGATGCAGGCTTGCAAGACATGTTGGAGTAGAACTGACAACCTGCACACTTGTCAACTATATCCTTTGCCATCTCATTTGCACGCGGCCAATAGAATCCTGCTCGGTATGCTTTGGGCACGATGGTCCGAGAGGATGCATGGTGACCACAGGTCCCCGAGTGGATCTCCTTTAAAATCATTCGACCTTCTTCTGGGGTGATGCAGCGTTGAGCCACTCCTGTGACACTTTATCTATAAAGCAGCCCTTTTATCATGATGAAAGCTTTCAATCGACGAACTATCTAGCGGGCCTCATCCCAATCTTCTGGGAGTTCCTGCCTGAGCAGGTACGCGATGTATGGCACCGTCCAGTCGGGCGTGATCACTAAGACTTCCATGATCAAGTCGACCACAGCTGGGACTTCAATCTCAGTCGGATTGGTTGAACTTATTGGTTGCGGGGGCTCTTCCTTGAAGGGATCTTCTTATACTGACGTGGTGTGGAGATGTTCCAAGAACACATTTCTGGGGATAGGCTTCTGCGTGGAACCTATATTCGCCAGATCATCAACAGCTTGATTCTTGATTCGGGCTATGTGGTGGAGCTCTAACCCCTCAAACTTCTTCTCTGGCTTTCTTACTACACTGCAATAACCGGTCATTGTTGGACTCCTGATGTCCCATTCCTTCATTACTTGATTAACCACTAAGTATGAGTTGTCGTAGACCATCAAGCGTTGGACGTTGAGTGAAATGGCCATACGCAACCCATACAACAGTGCCTCATACTCAGCTTCATTCTTTGAAGAATCAAAGTGAATCTGGAGGACACAGCTGAGCTTGTCTCCTCTTGGGGATACTAAAACCACTCCTGCACCAGAGCCATTCAACATCTTGGATCCATCAAAGAACATAGTCCAATGTTCCGATTGAATCTGAGTCGGTTGCTGTGTTCAATCCACTCTGCAAGGAAATCTGCTATTGCTTGAGACTTGATGGCTTTCTTTGGCTCAAACTTGATATCTAAAGGAAGGAGTTCAATCACCCACTTTGCCACTCGACCAGTTGCATCTCTATTATCCCGAATTTCTGACAATGGGGCGTCGACTGAAACCGAGTGGTCTGAGAAATAGTGTGCCACCTTCTTCATGGTCAAGTAAACTCCATAAACAAGCTTCTGATAATGAGGATATCTCTGCTTGGACAGAGTCGAAAATTCAAAAATGTAGTACACAGGGCGCTGAACTTTGTAGGCCTTGCCTTCTACTTCCCGCTCGACCGTGAGCACTGTGCTGACAACCTGTCCAGTGGATGCGATGTAAAGCAGTAAAGGTTCCTTGCTGTATGGAGCGGCAAGCACCGGCTGGGTGGAAAGCAGGGCTTCAAGCTCTTCAAACGCTGCTTCAGCTTCATCATTCCACTCGACCTTGTCAGCAGGGTTTGTGCTTGGTATCATATCTTCTTAAGTTGGAAAGGTTTCCGCGAGGTTAGTCAGCAGGTCGGAACATTTGTGTGACTTAACCATTATGTCATCCATTTATGCTTCCACATTCCAACTGATTTGAGTGAACAGGCACTTCTGAATCATGCGCATGAACGTGGCACCAGCATTCTTGAGGCCAAAGGGCATAGTAACATAGCAAAAACACCCAAATGGGGTGATGAAAGCTGTCTTTATCTCATCGGGTCCATATAGTCAGATCTGATGGTACCCAAACTAGGCGTCCAAAAAGGACAATCGCTCACATCCCACAGTTGAGTCGACTATCTGGTCAATGCGGGGCAGAGGAAAATGATCACTCGGGCAGGCCCGATTGATATGCTTGAAATCAATACACATTCGAAGTGACTTATCTTTCTTGGGTACCATAATGACATTGGCGAGCCACTCAGAGTGGTATATCTCGCGGATGAACTCAGCAGCCAGAAGCCGAGCCACCTCCTCGCCAATTGCCTTTCTCTTCTCTGCGGCGGACCGACGAAGATTCTCTTTAACGGGTTTTGCTTTTGAGTCGACTCACAAATGGTGCTCAGCCAGTCCCCTGGGTACACCTGGCATGTCAGATGGCTTCCATGCGAAGATGTCCCAGTTCTCACGGAGGAACTGGATGAGCGCTTATTCCTATTTGTTGTTGAGTGTTGTTGAAATATGAGTCAGAGCAGCATTGGGATCGGTCGGGTGAATGTGAACCGGCTTTGTCTCGTCGGCCGACTGAAATGCGGATTCCGAGGCAGGCCTCTAGACATGCATCAAATCACTCGAATCTGTATTCTTCTGGTATTCCTGAAACTCCACTGCTGCCATCTGTTCATCCGCGATCTTTGAACCTTTCTGGAGACAATCTTCGCTTCGCCGATTTCCAAGGATCGTGATCACGCCCGGACCGTGCATCTTCAACTTCAGGTACACATAGCATGGTCGAGCCATGAAACTAGCATAAACAGGTCTGCCTAGAATGGCATGATAAGCACTGTTAAAATCCACTACCTCAAATGTCAACTATTCCTTGCAGCAATTCTTGGAATCACCGAAAACCACATCAAGAGTGATCTGACCGAGTGAATCGGCTTTCTTTCCTGGGATGATATCATGGAATCTCATCTTGCTCTCACTAAGCTTGGACAACGGAATGCCCATTCCCCAAAGGGCCTCAGCATACAATAAATTCAATCCACTGCCACTGTCCATCAAAACCTTGGTCAGTCGGTGCCCCCAATGACTCGGTCGACCACCAATGCTTGCCGCCCAGGGGTAGCAACATGTGGTGGGTGGTCGGACTGTTCGAATTTAATAGGGGTTTTTGACCGCTTCAAATATCTTGGCGTTGCTAGAGCAACCATGTTTACCTCTCTGTTAATAACTTTCAGTCGACTTTTGCTCTCGAGGTCAGCAAAAATCACCAAAGTGGCATTAACATTTGGGTAACCACCATCTTCCTCTTTGGCTTCCTCCTTATGAGACTCTTTCTCTTTTTCACTGGGCTGGCTCTCTCAGAAGCTCTGAATTAGGAGTCGACACTGTCGAGTGGTATGCCTGGGAAGAATCAGATTCCCCTCTTCATCCTTTTTGGTGTGTATATGACACAGTAAATCAAGCACATTGTTTCCCGCTTGATCTTTCACTTTCTTAGGAGTACAAGGCCCTTTAGGTTTCCCCTTGAACTTCCCTCGATTCAAAACTGCTGCCTCAGTCGGGCCTGCAGCCTCAGCTTTTCATTTCTGCTTCCGACTGGAGTTTCCTCCTCCGGTGTCCTGGGCGACTGGTCTGTTCTTGCCGCCCCGGAGTCAGCCCTCTTCTTTGTCGTTAGCGTACCGAGTGGCAATCTCCATCATCCGAGTCGGAGTCATGTCTCCGGTCCGACTAAACTTCAGATTGAGCTCTCTATAGTGAATGCCTTCTTTAAAGGCACAAACTGCTTGGTGATCCGACACATTCTCCACCGTGTGGTGAAGAGTAGTCCATCTCTGGATATAGTCTCTCAAAGTTTCATTCTGTTTTTGAACACAAGTCGCAATTCACCAAACCAAAGAGGTCTTGCAAGTGCCCTCAAATGTTTTAGTAAACACTCGGGCTAATTCTTCCCAATTGAAAATGCTCCCAGGGGCCAACTGATTCAGCCAGGCTCTGGCAGAACCTTCAAGCATCAAAGGGAGGTGCTTCATGGCCACCTCGTCCTTGCCGCCACCAATATGGACAGCCACTCGGTAATCTTCCAACCAAGTGTCAGGCTTCGACTCCCCGGTGAACTTACTGACGCCAGTCGCCAATCTGAAGTTGTGAGGAATCTCAATGGCTCAGATGGCTCTTCCGAAACACTCAAGGCCAGAGACGTGCACCCTGCTTCCACCAGGTCTATCCCTATCCAACTCTTCTCTGTATGCTCTGTTCCGGTTGACCAAACCTTGTACAAGGACTGACCTTGCGTCGAACCCAGGCTCTCTTGGGTTGACTGGAACTCTGCGATCATTACCATACGAGCGCCTGTCGTCATACCGCCGAGGCGCATATGACCCGTCCCTCGGAGGGGGTGAAGGCACTCGACGATGGTTGTCACGGGCATACTCATGATCAAACTCTCCATGAGCTCTTCCCAGGTGCCGATCTCAACGGCGATCACGATCTTCACGTCACAAAGGCGACTCAGATCGTGATGCCGATCGAACTCTATCTGCCTCATCGACCTGCCAGGATCCTGCTCGCGAATCGGCAAACGGCGGAGTTCAGCTCTCCTGCTGCTCGGACCAGCACTTGGATCTGTTCCAAGCCTCTTCCAGCTTCTGAACGGGATGGCTGAATAGACTTTGCTATACATGCAACAGCTGTAAGATTCTGTATCGGAGTGCGGTATACCTGAGGTTCAA